>PVKZ01006400.1:0-35837 GCA_004027375.1 Macroglossus sobrinus | reverse complement strand
AGTCGGATTTGGGTCCTGGCTCTGTCACTGATCGTGGGGACCTCCCGTGGCCTCAGGTGCATGTCAGAAGATTCAGATTTTTTATCACCCTGCCATGTCTACAAATGACTCCCGAAGCACTACAATCTGGGGTAACAAATACATTTTACAAATAGACAAATTTGCAAATACCGAATCTGTGAATAATGACGGTTGACTGTAAACGTCCCTTCATTAGGCTGGCAGCAATCATGGCCACCTGGACATGGATCCTGGTCTCAGAGCGAGGCTCCCCATCAGACGCTGGGAGCTTCTGGGCATTTGAACCAGGATGCACCACGCCTCTCCCCGTGGGGCCCAGCTCATGACTGGTTAGCTGTTGATGCTGCTTGGGCTGCCACCTTGGTTAGTTCTTATCAAAGGCAGAGGACATAGTTTGGAAGGAAAGGGGAGGACGATAATTATGGGAGGTAGGGGAGCCTCTATCTACCAGCCCCCAAAACTGGGGGTGTCCTGAGAGCCACTCATCTAAGCGCCTCCCTTCGTGGTGTCATGAGCAGGTCATGCAGTCATGAAGAGCCTACTGTGTGCGGGCTGCTGTGCCACATGCTGCTCCGCACAGAGCCTGGCACACAGTGGGACTCTGTATCTCTGCTCCATGAGAATGGAGGAAGCAATGATCAGACGGAGCAAGGAGCCAGCTCAAGGCCTCTCAGCAAGTCAGGGTAGGCCTGGGACGGGGGTCCAAACAGGGTGCATCCGCAGCCCCACAGAGCCACAAGAGGCACCGCAAACTGGCTCACGGCTAAAGGGGTGAGTGGAGTGGACGAGAGGGCGCGGAGCGGGGGGCCCTTCACAGCATCGTGGGTCGTGGCCACATTTCTTAAACACCAAGTACGTGTCAGACTGTTCAAGCTCCTTACCTGGACTAACTAGTGTAATACAATAGCTTTACAAGTTAGGAATTATCAGCACCCCGTTTTACAGATGAGCCAACTGAGGCAGGGAGCGCAGTGTGCACCCTTGACAGTTTGCTCCAGGGCCCACACCCCTAACCGCTACGTGGTACTGTTCTACCTCTCAACGTCCACATGTCTAGAGAGCCACAGGAAGACACAGTAGCCATCCTGGGGAGCCTGGAGGAGATGGAGGGCAAGTGAGCAGGAGGCAACAAAGGCGGCCTCCTTGCCACCGTGGCCCACACCCAACCCATCACGTGCTTCAGTCCCCTCTGCTCCCTCCTCCCCGTCCCCGTTGCCAAGACCCTTGTCCAGGCCACCATCACCCTCTGCCCAGACTCTTGCAGTAGCCTCCTTCCGGTCTCCCCACGTGACCCCCTCACCCCATGCCCTTCTTCACACAGCATCCCGAATGCAAGCCAGCCCATGTGGTTCCCTACGCAGAAAACCATTCCCTACACACACATGTTTGTAGTAATCGCCCAAAACTGGAAACAACCCAAACGTGCCCTCGCGGGCGAATGGACAAACAAACTGCGACGCATCACACCACACTGAGACGCACGAAACAAACGGATCCCCATGGCATTTAGCTAAGCGAAAGAAGCCGATTCACAAGGCAGCATTCATATGGCAGAACGTAAGGACGAAGAAGGAAGGAGTGATTGCCAGGGTTTGGGGCTGACTTACTTACAAAGGGCAGAGGGGGATTTTGGAGGGGGGTGGAACTGTTCTAAACCTCGATTGTGGTGGTAGTTACACAACCATCTAAAATGTGTAGAAGTATACACTCAAAAGGGTGAATTTTACTCTATGTAAATTTTAGCTTGTTGTGGGTTGAATTGTGTTCCCTGAAAAGTCTTAACCCCTAGGACCTCAGAATGTGACCTTATATGGAAACAGGGTCCTTGCAGATGTAATTAGTTAAGATGAGGTCATGCCTGAGTAGGGTGGGCCCTGGTCCAATATGACTGGTGTCCTTATAAGAAGAGAAGAAACAAAGAGACAGACACACAGGGAGAAGATGGTCATGTGACAACAAAGGCAGAGATCGGAGTGATGTAGCAGCAAGACAAGGAGACCTGAGGATTGCCTGGGGAGGAGGCAAAGAAGGATTCTGCTCAGAATCTCAGATGGAACACGGCCCAGCTGCCACATTGACTTCGGACTCCCAGCCACCAGAACTGTGAGAGGATAAATTTCTGTTGTTATAAGCGTTCCAGTTTGTGCTACCTTTTTATAGTGGTCCTAGGAAACTAATGCATACATTAGTTTTTAAGACGTAGGAGCAAACTTGTTTCAATCTCTTGGCCTTCAGGATATAGGTCCTCTTATCCTGCGCATCCCATCCAGCCCCATTCACGCAGAGTGCAAACGTCAGGCACACCGAGCCTGCAGCAACCCCTCACCTTCCCCACACGCACACCTGACATCATACACAGCTTGGAAAGAGAATGAAATTGCTGTCACCTCTTGCCTCTCTCTCAGCCAGGTGCTTTTGTGCAGTGAACAACCTGTACATCTGTACGCAACAGCCTTGGACGCTTGATAGCCTGGAAGGCTTTTTGTAGGAGGTAGAGATGGGGTGTGTGTGCTTAATCCCCGAGGCAGGAAAGAGCTCAGTACTTTCCAGAGGCCAGAGGGAGGGGCAGCCAGTGAAGGCTGAAGTGCTTGTCCCTTCCATCTCTGGTACCTCATGCATGGGTGTGGCCTAGGTATTTGCACAGAACCTTGGGAAGAGCCTGGGTCCAGCTATGAGACCTCAAGCCAACCAGTTCTCCTCTCTTAGCCACAGACTCGTCTGTGAGCAGGGGATGGATTAGGGGGTCTACAGAGCACAACTGAGCTCTGACATCTGACGATGCGAGAGCCAGGGATGAGGCCTGCTTTGGCCTGTGGAAAGAAGAACCCTGACTGTCTTTCAAACCTCTTCAAGGGGCACTTGCTCAGCATCTCAAGAGAGCCCACCCTGCTCAATCCCTGGCCACACCATGGGCCTCTTTGACGCAGCGCCAAGGGCCCCTCCAGGCCCAGGCGTGATCTTGGGCTGTGGGAGGGCACCTCAGAGCAAGCTCTTACAGGCTCCAAATGAGCCTGTACTATCCCTGGAATGGGGAAGTCCAGACCCAGCCACATCAGGGTAAACCTTGCCCAAGGCCAAGCACAGATGCGCAGTGACCACTCAAGACCCCCAGTGGCCAGCGGTCATCACAAACCCAGCCTGGTACCCAGCAAGAGCTTGATAAAGAGGCAGTGAAAGAATGAATGAATGAATGCATGAATGAATGCAGCCAGCAGGGACACAGGCAGTGTTCAGGTCGAGCACTGGCCTTTCTAGTGCCGACGTGGTGAGGGACCCAGTCTCAGAAGGAGCTGCAGAACATCAGCCCAGGGAGGGCTAGCCCAGGAGAGTTCTCCATCTAAAACACAGACGAGGAAACTGAGGCTGAGGGAGGTGACATGGTAGCCACGCCCACCAATATTTAGCACAGAATATGAGAGTCAGAGCCCGAACCAGAATAACCAGTTTGAAGCTTCTAGTAAAATCTCACGAACATCCAATATGAAAAAAAGTTTGCAATCTAGTTTTTGAAATAAGAGCCTTAGTCACTGCAAAAGTGCCTCTCTTCTCTCCTCCTGTCCCACCTCCACTAGGAAATAAACTTGCAGGTAGCCCTGCAACGCAGCTTTAGTATTTCTGGCATATAATCTGGTGCTATGTGGCAAGAGATGAAACTTGCTGTGTTAGTTAGGGTTAAGTTCGCCCACAAGTGACAGAAAATCTAGTATAACAGTGATTTCAATAAGATAGATATGTATTTCTCTTGCACATAAAAGTCTGAATAAGTAGTGCATGGCTGGGGTGATGTTCCAACATGTCTCGAACCCTTACAATATTGTTGCTACACCCTGTATAGCTTCCATTCTTAAGTTCACGTCTGAGTCCAAAATGGCTGCTTCAACTCCAGCTATTACATCTGCAGTCCAGACAACAAAAAAGAGGAAGAGAAAGAGATGTTTGTTCTCTTTAAGGACACATCCAAGCAAAGTGCTCCCGTTACTTATATTTCACTATCCTGAACTTAATCACATAGCCACATCTAGCTGCAAGAAAACTGAAGAGTGTTTAGCTAAAATTTATACTAACTAAATATCAGGTGCCAACCATCAAGCCCTGCTTCACTCTTGAACTCAAATACTTTAGGATGGTGATAGATCTCAAGGAAATAGTCCCAAACCCTGGACCACAAAAGTTTTCAGGAGCTTTATTTAAAACAGAGAGGACTTGGAAAGAAGTTGACACATGTCTACCACTTACTCCAGTCATTAAAATGATCATAATATGTGAAGCCGCCAAAGATGGTAGGTAGGTAACATATGTCCTCAGTGTGGCATGTACAAATGCGTATAGGAAATAACACCCAGTGAAAAAAGAGGAACATAAATTAACATGTACACACAGATCAAAACTGTGCACACAAAGATCGAAATTCAGTAAACATGCAGTTGGACTGGGCGTAGCTTCAAAGAGGTTAATATGTTTGATATTTTAAATTTTATTATTTTTCTAGGTCTGTGTGTGAACTTTTTCAGATATATATATATATATATATATATATATATATATATATATATATATATATAATTTTTTTTGGAAGATCAACAGTGCACACACACAAACACACACACACATCTCTTACATATACAGGTAACAGCCCCCAACTGTTCTCACAGCCCAAATAGCTAACATCCTCTTATGTAACCATGGCAACAACTCTGTGAGGCAGGGATGGAGTCTTCACCTGGCAGAGGAGGAGGAGAAAGGTGACCTGGCAGATACAGGTGCAGTGACTTGCCCAGGATCGCCCAGCTCTGAGTGGGAGAGCAGACTTGTGGTCTTCACCATCATGAGAAAATCCAAACTCTTCCACCTGCGGCCAGGTGGGCCCCAACACCTTTCTCAACCCACCGCACACAGAACCTTCCTCCCTGTACCGAAACCAGGCCCTTCTGGGCATCCACACACAATTTGTTATTCCCTACTTTTCTGCATTGTGCTTTTCTCCTATCTGAGATACCTTTCTCTGCATATGCCTGATTTCAGCTATTAAAATCCTACTCATCCTTCAAGACCCAATTCAGATGCCACCTCTGCCCGGGGGTCCTTCCTGTTCACCACAGCCAAGTGTAATGGAGCCTCAGTATATGTTTATATAGAGCCCTGTACTTTAATTATGTGCATATTTCTCTTATTTTCCCTAGTAAACCGGAAGCTCCTACACATTCAAAAAATGTTTGGTAAATGGATGGATGCATGAGAAAGACATTCATTGAGAAAAGAATCGTTGAATGGATTTTGGATGGATGCTCTGTCAAAAATGTCAAGAGCAGAAAGAGGCAAGCATAATAAATGCTGTCATCGGTGGCCATCGGGAGAGAGCTAAGTCCTCACTTTGAATCGCAATATCCCTAGAGACATGTGCAGCATCAGTCTCTGACACTGACTGAGATTAAGGAAGCTGGGGACATGGAGGCTGGGGAAAGAGGTCCCCAGTGAATTCCTCCTTGACGGCTTGCTCTGTTAACCAGGGATCGATCACCAGACTGGATTTCAGAGGCAAAGTCTTGTATTTCTTTTGTTTCTGGAAGTGGGTGAAGAAGCATGCTTACTGACCCAGGGAACAGTGCAGTCCAGGAGGGAAGGGTTCTCTGCTACCATTATGGTCCCCTCTCCCTCTGCTGAGCTGTCCCTCGCCTCCCACTGCCCTCTTTCCGTCTTCAGAAAGCAGGCTCTTTGTTCAGTCCTGACACCACATACGGGATGTCAGTCATAGAGTGGGGCTGGTGTTTAGCACTTGAAGTCCCTTCTCTTAACTAGAGATTAAAAAGTTCTTGGCTTTGATAAAGATCCCAGAGACAGTGACAGAATGGGGGCCACCTTCGTGGGAGGAAATGTCGCATAGGAGAGCCGAGTAGGGCAGCCTCTCACCAATGGGCTCATAGGCCCCACCCTGGCCTCCTTAGCTCCCCTGGGCTCCAGGTTGCAGGTGGAGCCAGCTTCTGGGGAAGCTGTCACTGTGCCTGGCCTGGGGCTGAGAGTGCAGGGGGCCTTTTGCCCTCAGCCTGGCGCAGTTACCCTGTAGGATGTGGCCTGAGTGTGTGCTGCAGCGGTGCGTACAGCCAGCAACAGGCCTTGACCACAACCCCTCCCCGGGCCTTCTCTTCTGAAAGGGAACCGACATTTCATAGCATGCCTTCAGACATGCACAGACCGGGCAGGCACCTCCCTAGGAGTTGCTGGCAAGACGGAGGTGAGGGGCTTTGCCGTCTCTTTCGAAGTTCTTGACCACCAGAGCTGTTTCAAGCCCTGGGGCAGCCTCCTCCCAGCACCTCCCCCTCCTCCTGCCCTCTCCCCGTGGAGAGATGTACCTGAGGCTGCACACGGGGTTTTCCGGCAGGCAGGGAGAGCCAGAGGCAATGGCCATGACTGCGGTTTCCAGATTCTTCTATCAAAGATCTAAGGCTGACAGCCACACAGGTGGGGAGTCAGGCAGGCCCTCCCCACCACCCTGTAGACACCCAGGCTGAAGGAAGGGGCTGGTTTCACAGTATAACAGTGTGTGAGTGTGTGAGTGTGTGAGTGTGTGTGTGTGTGTGTGTGTGTGTGTGTGTGTGTGTGTGTGGTGAGAGGAGGCACACAGTGTCCTCAGCTGTCCCTGCCTGCACAGGGACACAGGAACGGGCTGGCATTCTGGGGGCATCACTGGGTGTGCTGTGGGGAGACCCCCGCCTGCCTGGCAGGGAGCCCCTTCCTTCAGCTAGGTGCCTGTGTGGCCCTCCCTTGCAGGGCCTTCCCTTGGTACCGTTCCCCCAGCCCGGACGGCAGCAGCCTTCACAGGCAGATCCCCAGCACGTGAGGCTGTCCGAGATCCCAACAGCTCCCACACCACATGGCCGGAGGAGGCTGCCCCTCACGGACCAGGCACACCCAGAGAGGCTGCTTCTCCCAGAACCTTCCCAGCTGCCAGGGAGTTCTGCCAGGAAGCCAGGGGCCTTTCCCCAAAGCAGACTCCCCGAAATGACACTCTTTTTTTCAAAACTAGTTTTTCAAAAATAAATAAATAAATAAACCCTCGACAGGGAAAAACACAGCTCCCTCCAGGCACTTGGTCAAGGCGATGACCCAGGAGTGTCCTTTCTGGGTCTTTGTTTCTTATGAAAGTACTCCTGTACGTTCTAGATTGTTCCATAGGCTGCCCTTCCGGGCCTCAGGAGGACGAGTGCTGCCTCATCTCTGAATGGCGCTTTGACCCCTTGGATACCAGCTCCTGCTGCCTGCTGGCCAGGAACTCGGGGGATCACTGGATGCCAGACCGAACAGGGACCTTACAGATCACTGAGTTCATTTCGACGGGGAAACTGAGGCCCAGAGAGTAAGAACCTTGCTTCCTAGACTACAACCCCAAATCACCGGTGGGGACCTTAAACATATCCTCCAGTCCCACTGATGTCCTACAGCAGATAAGTCCCCAAGCATCTTCCAGATCGGCACAGGATGGTACAGGATGGTACTAGTTGCCAGGCAGACGGCAGGGACAGGACGGTGCAGGGAAATGGGGATGAAACAGATAAACTCCACTGAAGGACTGGAGCACTGCTCCTCAGACTCTCTTTCGGGAACCTTTTAATTTGCCAAAAAGACATTAAAAACGAACCATTTCCATCAACTTACCCTATCATTTTATAAAAGAAAAGAGGCTTCGTACGGCAAAAAGAACTAATCTCAGCAAGAAGGACAGCTCTGCTCAAGAAATGATCATTCGTCAACCTTGGCTGATAGGCACACCAAGCCCACCGCATGCGCGCACACACACACACACACACCACTGCCAACAACAACAGTAACAACAACACCCTTATTTTCCTAGGTTCTCAGTGGACCACAGACCGGCATTTGGGACCCACTGACCCAGCCAGGGTTTCCCCAGAAACTGCACATCCAGCTAACTCCGTTCTTTCGGCCAAGAATGCAGTATCCGTTTGTGAGCTGGCTTCACCTTCTCCCAGCCTCTGTCCCAGAGAAGTGAGTGAGCTCAGCCGGGGAGGATACAGTGAAGGCAGTAGGGCTATGTCGGGTCCCTATGCAATTTCCTGGGTGGCCAGCCACCCTCCATGCTCCAGACTGAGGGAGGGCTGTGGTGGCCTCGGAGGGGTTGCCACCTGCCACAGAAGGGGAG
Source organism: Macroglossus sobrinus (assembly GCA_004027375.1). Taxonomy (NCBI): domain Eukaryota; kingdom Metazoa; phylum Chordata; class Mammalia; order Chiroptera; family Pteropodidae; genus Macroglossus; species Macroglossus sobrinus. The sequence continues at coordinate 27,661 of PVKZ01006400.1, read as the reverse complement.
CTGGGTTCCTCACCTCCCAGGCCTGGGCAACCTCTCCGTGGCCCCACCTTGCAAATAGTTCCAGAAGTTCAGATGCTTCGGGACACAAGAGAGAAGGCTGCAAGGTGATTTTTTTAAATCCCATTTAGTTTATCAGCATCCTCAAGCATTTATGGAGTACCAACTGTGTGCAGTACAGAAAGATATGAAGCTAAAAGATCTGATCGCTTTGATTTGGAAGTTTGTAATCTGAACAAAGCATGATGTTAAAGGGTTTTTTGCTTCTCTAAAACTGCTAGGCAAATACATAGTTCATGCAAAAGTTTTCTGAGTATTCAAAAAGGAGAAAGATCTGTGAACTGGTGTGGATGGAAGGCTTCATGGAGGAGGTGGTGGTGTCGTGGGCAAAGGTTGGGGAGGCTGTGGCGGTTCTGCATGTCAGGGACAGAAAAAGCGAAGCTGCACACTGGCTTCATGCAGGACTGGAGTGGGGCGTGGAGGGCAGGGAGTTCTGGAGGGGTCTTTTAAAGATGAGATCATGGCACCTAAGGGTGCTTAGGGGACCATGGGGGGACCTCTGTCTTTCCTCGCCTGGTCTGAGGTACCTCAACAGTGGCTGGAGCAGCTGTGTTCTGTCTCTGATTATCAGCAAGAATCACACCACCAGCGGGGCTCATCTGGGGGCGGGGTTGGGGGATGGAGAAGAGATCGATAATTTAGGAAAGCCCCTGAAGTGCGTTTTTCATCTTTAGCTCCGAAATTAAAGAAAACACCCATGTTTTGGACACCGCTGGGTCGTAAGATAAATTGCAGTTTCAGGGTTAATAGTCGCATAAGACGGAAGTTCTAGAGCTTTCTGTCAGGGCAGCACCGTGAGCTGACTTGCCAAGAACAAGATGGCTCCTGGCCCCTCACTCGGAGGGCCGATAGGGGGGCAATGAGAAGTTTGGGTTCTTTTTCAGTCACTTCCCCCATGTTGGGGCTCTTTTAAGCCCCTGGAGTAGGCCCCGTGGATTCCCCCTTCTTACTCCTGCCATTTTCCATCAATCTTACCCAGGCTGACGCTTGCCTTCCTCATTCCCTCAAACCCTGTTATCTGATAATGGGGTGCAGACTCCCCTTCCCTCCCTCCCAAATCCCACGCTACACTCTCTCACCTCCAAGCCTTTGCTCAGGTGCTTCTCTCCCCCGAGCCTGTCCCCTCCTCCTCATTTCTGCCTGCTCAGTTCTGCTCAGTTGTCACTGCCTGGAGGACACGAGCTGAGGGGACTGAGGGGATGCCTCGCACTCAAGGGGGAATCACTTAGTGACAGCGGAATCTGCCAGGGGCGGGTAGGATGGCGTTTGTGGTTGTCTGCCACGTGATCTTTCTTGCCCTTTGCGCTGACACCATGGCTGGGAGGTACCACAGGCCCGCTCAGATCTCTGTCTGCAAAATGGAGCTGCAGGGAGGCTCGCCCTTCAGAAGTCACACTTGTTCCTGGCTGGCTTCTGCGTCTGGCTTCTCGATCTCCTGGATTAAAATGCTGGTGTCCCTGTAACATTTTAAGCTTGAAACACTTGCTGCCTCAGAAAAGATCGCTACACGGGGGCTCCAGGCCCAGGATAGGGTTTATCAGTGGTGGGGGAGATAGGAAGGAGGGCTGCGGGGACAAGCGTGCAGAGACTCCCACGTCCCAAGTAGGCCCTGTGTCCCCACGCCCTGTACTCCTTCCTGCTTCCCAGGGGGTACACTGGGGCTTCTCAAGGCCCAGGAATACAGGCGCGAGCTGCTGAGGCAGTGCCCCATTGCCCAGGGGCCAGCGTCTCTTAAGGTCTGGAAGGGGGTAGCCCCCCAGCTGAGTGCCAGCCAGAACCCCACCTAGGAGCATTAGCCCCTGAAAGCAAGGAGGCCCAGGCCAGCGGGCAGAGCTGGAGCTGGCAGCTGGGACTCTGCATTCATCGCTGGTTCCTGCTCTGCGTGGGCCCACCCACCCCGGAAAAGTCCTCTGTCTTAGACGTTGGAGTTGCTGAGCGGGTCACCTCAAGGCGTTCAGTGGGACCCTTGCATTAGGTCAGGTGTGAGACAGAAAGCCAGGGCTCTCCCACGCCTCGGGGCCTTGCCCACGCGGCCCCCTGCACAGCCCAGGCCTAGGGCCCCCGAGTTCTAGGCCCGGCTCCACCTCCAGCTCCCAAGACCTTGGGTGAGGCACTTTGTCTTTGGGGGGGTCATTAAATTAGGGGATTGAATTAGGTCTGTGATGATGACATTTTTGCCAAAAGCGGAATCCTTTTTCAAATGACATTGTAAGCAGACCCCAAACATATGGAAGTGTGGGCTCTGGGCACTCAGGGACCCTCCACGGAGTTCGGCAGCTTCGCCAGAGTCATCCTCAACACCTCGGTGCTCCCCCCCCCCCTCACCTCCAATCCATCAGCACATCCTACGGCTCCGGCTTCTCACAACTCCACTCCCGCTCCCTTCCGGCCACCAGCCCTCTCTCCTCGCCACTGCAGGAGCCTCCCCGCGGGCTTCCCCACTTCTGCTTCTGTTTCCCCTACTGTCTGGCCTCAGTGCAGCCCCAGACCAAGTCATGTCGCCCTCCTGTGCACACCCCACCCACGGCCCCCGGCTCCCTCAGCGCAGGCAGTCCCCAAAGCCTTCCCCGACCCATCCAGCCATCTCCTGTCCTCATCTCCCACGCTCCACTCCAACCTCGCTGGCCTCGCAGCTCCCAACAGGCCGACCACATCCCCTTCTGCATCTTCTCCTAGGAACGTCAGCTGCAAGCAGGCAGGAATTCGGTTTAATGCTGGGCTCCCCTGCCTCCAACGAATGCAGACACTGGATAAGCAGCCTGTCTGCATTTTCTTTCTCCCCGGCCAACTTCTTCAACAAGTAGACAGAGCTTGCGTGCCAAGATCCTCACACTCCTATGCTGAGGAGCTGACACTCAAGCGACACCATCCTAGCCCCTGGGGAGTGAGTGTGGGTGGCATTCCCACAGCTGTCTGAACTCTCAGTATCCATCAAGAAGGAGGAGGCTTTGGGAGGTAAGGGTGGACAGCTGAGCTCAACTCAGCAAGAAGGAGGAGGCTTTGGGAGGTAAGGGTGGACAGCTGAGCTCAACCCAGGACCTGGGACCCAGCCGGGTATGGGGGTGGCATGGGGGAATGAGGGGATCATAGATGATTGCTCCTCATCATCTTTGGGCCCTGAAATGCAGGTGTGCGGCCCAGGGCACAAGGGATGCGGGAGATGCACCTGAGAACTGCCTTCCAACACTTGAGAGTCAAGAAAGATTGGGCTCCTGAGGGAGAACAGCATCTCCAATAGCAGAAGTTAGAGGGAGGCAGACTGCAACTTAAGCTCAGGAATTCCTTTCTTCGGTATCTGTCCATCAGAAGGGTTGGCGCAGTGGTGGCAAGCTCTCTGTCACTGGAGGTATGCAAAGACCTTTCAGGAATGTTGTCAAAGGTATTCTTGTACCAGGTACAAGGTTAAATGAGATGCTGTCTAGGAATCCTTCCAATCCAAAAGATCCTCTGAAATAAAGCGGCACTTTCAGCAACGAACCAATATTCATCGAACAGGATGGGCCAGGAACTGCTCTAAGAAGGCCTGAGCTGGTTAACTCATCCAACCCTCGTAACAATCCTATCAGTGGGTGTTTCTCTTACCCCTGATTGACAGCTGAGGCAAAGGCTAGGTCTTTTGCGGGCAAACAGAGGGATTGCACTAAAAAAATGATAGTAATAACAACAATAAGAGTTTTTACCCTAAGGCAAAGGAGCAATACCCTCTCCATGCATTACCTCATTTAATCCTTAAAACAACCCTAAGGATTAGTTACTACTACTCGCCCTCATTTTATAGATCAGTAAACTGAGGCAGAGGGAGGTTGAATAACTGGCCCAGTAATGAACAAAGAAAGGGAAGAGGAAGTGGGTCAGGCTAGGTCATCCCTGGGGGGAAATGGGAAGTTGGAAAGGTCAGGACACCTTCCTTCCAGAAAAGAAGGCCCCCTCTTCTCACCAGAAAAATAAAATAAAACACTTCCTGCAATATTGGGTGTGGCAGATACTTGCCCTTGCGGCGCCCTGTCCCCAACGTAATTCCCGGTTCCTCCCACCGGATGGCATTTGAATTTCCAGAAGTCACTTCCAAGGGAAAACATGTGTGTAGAATTTCCGGACTGCGGCGGCGATGGGGGTGGGCCGCGGAGAAGGGAGGCATTCAGGTCTAAATGAACTTAAGGGCCCTCCAAGCGACCCCTCCCACCAGAGTGGGAGCCAGGCACCTCCACTGCCCCCCAATTCAGGATGGCGTAAGATCTGCCCAATCCTCCCGTTTCACAGAGCGAACCACCGAGGCCGTGCGAGCTGAGCTCAGGGAGCCAGGCCAGGTAGCGGCTGGGTGTCCAGCACAGACAAGTAGGCCCCGGGACTTTTAAACCAAAAACCCTGAATGGCGCTCCCAGAGGCGCCCATCAACCTTGGCACCCAGAAAGGCTCTCCGAGTTTTTCCCAGGAAACTGCCTGCGAACTGTAACTGGACGCTCCTTCGCCCCCTGAAGCTCTCCCAGGAATCCCTCTGGGCTGGGAGTCGGGGGCAGAGACCCTGGCGGAGCGCCCCCAGAGCACTGTGGGGGGTAGGGGACATTAAACTAGGCACTAGAAACCCCCGTTCGTAAACCGGTTCGGCTTCACGCACTCCAAGCTGCGCCTTCTCCCCAGGGATGCCGCAGGCCACGCTCAGCCGGAGCGCGCCTGGTCCTTCCCTAAGCATCAGGCGTGGCGTGGCGTGGCGAAGGCCGGTCCGAAGGTGACGGTCCCCGGACCCGCCAGAGGAGCGCGGGAGGGGATTCCGGTGTGTCCTCCGTCTAGGCAGGCTGGTCAGCTGCTGGGCGGCGGGCGCCCGAAGTTGCGGGGACCCCGGCCTCCCCCCACCCCCCACCCCACGTCTTCCCCGGAGCGGACGCGGGAGGACAGAGACGGAGCGGTGGGTGCGGGAGGCGAGCCACGCGCGCGGATCGCTCGTATTTATTTGCATCCAAAGTTCAGGCGGGACGGGAGCCCGGGGACCCGCCACGTCCGCAGCCCCTGCGCCCCGGCGCTGACAGTTAGGGGCGCCCTTCTTGCACCCGCCTGCCACGCCGCCCGACTTCGAGGACTGGTTTTTTTTTTTTTCAGAGAGCGACCGGCTTGAAAGTTTAGCCACATCTTAGGGTCCTGCAAGGGACCAGAGCCGCCCCCCTCCGTACCCCGCTTCCGCGCAGAACCGGGGTCTGACCTTGGCGGGAGCCAGGGGCTCCGTCTCAGCCTGACACCCCGAGGTCCCGCAGCCAGGGCTCCTCCGGGAGCTCCGAGCACTCTCGGGGGTGGGGGTGGGGTGGGGGGGGTGGGGAAGTGGGGGTGAGACGGCCAGGACACGGAGGAGCTGGGGTCCGCGGACAGCCAGGGAGGAGGGGGCGCTGGCCCCGGACTTACCCCGCGGGGTCCTCGCGCGCGGGCGCCCCGGCGCGTCGCATCATGCCTCCGGCAGAGCAGGGCAGGGCAGGGCAGGGACGGCGGGCCGAGGGGCTCAGGCGCCGGGCGGCGCGAGCCGCCGTGCTGCGGGCGCCCGCATGTCCCTCGCGCCGGCCCTGGGGAGGGGCCCGGGCGGGCGCCGCCGCCGCCGCCGCCGCCGCCGCCGCGCTCTGGGGCGCTCGCTCCCTGCTACTTCCTGTGTCGGAGCGAGCGGGGCGTTCAGGAAGAGGCTGGCCTTGGTGGTCAGGGGTGTTTTTTGGTCCTAAGCCTTTCAGCGGCGGCCCGCGGCCCGGAGACCCACCCTTGGGCACGGGGAGGCTGGGCGGCCGCGCCCCCCGGGGACCGGGACCCGGCGCCGGGCTCCGCGTCCGAACCGCGGGGTGCTGCCTGCGCCGCTGCGGCCCGCGCCGCTCGAGGGGAGCCGGGAGGGAAACTCGGAGAAAAGTCTCCAACTTGGCGAAGAAGAGTCGCGGTGGAAGGCAGGCGCTCCCAGCTCGCGCCCGCCGCCGTGGCCGTGACCGTGACCGCGACGCGCAGGTGGGGAGGCCAAGAGCTCTGCGCAGGGCACTCGCGGGACAGGGAGGCAGGGCCTTGCCTCCCGCCCGCAGGAGCCTCCAAATCGCCCACGGACAGTCCCAGCCCAGAAGCGGGCGCCTCCTCCACGTCCCTGACAGGTGGCCACGTTGCCTCCTCTTGGATGCCTCCACTGATGATGAACTCACTACCTCCCAAAGCAGTCTGTTCATCTGCCAAGCCAGGCACCTAATTCTCCCAATCCTGGAGACCACACCTAGATGGGAGCAGAGGGAGAAGGCCAGTCAGCTCGCACAAATACAACGTCCACAGCAACCCCGGTGGGGCCAGGAGGCATTTCACTCAAAAATGCCTCCTGAGCCTGGGCTGCCCTCAGAGCATTTCCCATTGACTGGACAGGACTGGACACTATGGAGTCACTCCACCTAATGCCGGATTTCTCAGCTACTGACATGTGGGGCCAGATAATGCTTTGTTGTTGGGGCTGTCTGTGCATGGTAGGATATTTAGCAGCATCCCTGGCCTCAAACCTCTGGATACCAGTATCATCACCCTCTCTTTGTAATAACTAAAACTTTCTCCAGCCATTCCTAAATGTCTCTGGGAGCCCAAATCGTCCCCCGTTGAGACACTCTAATCTAGTGCCTTCATTTTATAGATAAGAAGAGTGAGATGTAAAGAGAGGAGGTGACTCTCTGGAGGCCACACAGTAAGTTGAGGTGCAGGCAGGACGGAAGCCCGGGGCTCTGGTGAAAGCTTCACGAGGCCTCGCTGCCCTGCTGCTCTCCCCTCGCACCCTCCTCCCCGCCTTTCCTAACCTTTCCACCAAACTGACCTGGCAGAAATTAGAAAAGAATCCCCATCTGGACACACATTAAAAAGCGCAGCCTCCTGGTGGGAATGTCACATGGTGCAGCCACTTTGGAAAACTGTCTGGCAGTTCCTCAAAACGTAAAACATGGAGTTACTATATGATTCAGCAGTTCTACTCCTAGGTGTACGCCCAAAAGAAAGTAACACGTATGTTCACACGATACCTTGTACGTGAGTGATCGTAGCAGTGTTATTCCTAATCGTCAAAAAGCAGAAACAACCCAAATGTCCATCAATTCGTGAAGTGGTTAACGAGATGTGGTATATCCATACAACGGAACATTATTAGGCCGTAAAAATAAGTGACGTACTGATGCATGCTACAACATGAATGCACTGGGAAAACATCACGCTAAGTGACAAAAGCCCGTCACAGAGGACCACGTAGTGTAGGATTCTATTTATCTAAAATGTTCAGAGTAGGCAAATCTGTGGACACAGAAAGTAAACTGGTGTTTGCTAAAGGCTGGGGAAGAGGGGAGAATGGGGAACAGCTGCTGGTGGTTGCAGGGTTTCTTTCGGGGGAGAAGTAAATGTTCTAACATTGATTGTGGTGACGGTTGCACAACTTCGTGACTGTACTAAAAATGTTGAATTGTACTCTTTAAGTGGGTGAAATGTGTGTTATGGGATTTATATCGCAAACAATTATTTAAAAAATATTGCTTTTAAGGGGCCACCCTGATTGCTGCAGCCACCCCATTTCCTGCTTAACTTAGATTTCTGAAGGCCCCCTCATTAGTTTATAACCATGCCTCACTGACCTTTCATTTTCTCCAGAGGTTAAACTCTTCCCTCTTTGGGTGGAAATCATGTCCACATCTCCCCGGAGAGGACTGTAGCTCCCTGCTGAGAAACACGGGCTATGAGGACAGAATTGTGTTCAAATCCCACCTCAGGGAACTTCCAGCTGGGTAGTAGCTTCAGATAAGTCACCTCCTAAGAATTCAGCTCGCTCATCTGCAAAAGTGATGAGTACAAATGTGACACTTGCTGCAAGTTGTCATTACTAGCCCTTTGCTGTTGCTAAAACAAGCCCATTGACCACTCTCAGGCCACCCCAGGCTTCAGAGACAAGGTCTGTCCAGCGATCGCACCTAGACTGACAATCCTTCGGGCCCTTCTAGGCTGATCTGGACTGTGAGTAACCCCACTCTTCCACGTTCTCCCCAAATGAAGGTTTCCTTCGGCTCCCTGGGCCACTGCTGGGAAACTCAGAACAAACCCTTCAGAGCCTGGGTTCCCTGGGACCAGCACCAAGGCTCTTGCCATGTCCCCACAGAGGCCTCCACAAGGCCCACTGGTCACCTGCTCTGTGAAGAATTCTTCAGGTGACAACATGAAAGGAAGCCCCAGCATAACCCTCTGTCTAGTCTAGGGGCTCAGAACGAGTCACCAATGATGTACCCCTCTGGTATGTGGATTATTTTGAGCAAAAGACAACTGAGACCCTGTGGGCTCAAGAGAAACTTTGGCCGCCTCTCCCCAAACTACCTAGAAGAATTTAAATTAGAGGCCTTGCCCATAATAAAAGATTATCAGAGATAACTTTTTTGATCTCTCCATAGTACAGGGCAAACATCTGATTATTGAATATCTGCTCTTCTTACCGTCTTGCAATGACTTTCTTCTCTTTGAAGCCCCCAGGTTATCCTTAGCTCAGAATGTCATATATATACCTCATTTCCCCTTTCTGTCTCTGAACATCCCATATATGCAGAATCTCTGACTCGCTTATGCATGTGGGGTTCCCATGCATAAGTATGTAATTAAATTTGGTTATTTTCTCTTGTTAATCTGTCTCCTGTAGGTTTAATTATTAGACCAGCCCAAAGAACCTAGAGGGGCAGAGGAAAGTTTCTTCTTCCCCCACACTAATAACTGACTGAAGGGGAGGTTGCCAAGATTCCAGAAATCTGAGCCCCCTTAGTTGTAGCCTCTGCCAAGCTCCCTCAGCCCCCTTCTGGGGTCCCCATTTCACTCCCAAGTCCTTGTACCTGCCTCTTCTCTCCCTGGACACGGATCTCAGGACTCCTGTTGGGAAGTAACTGCTGTTTGGGTCTGCAAGCTCCTTCTCTCTACCCTTGTATGCCAGTAGCTAATGTTCCTTTATGGAGCACTCCTCCCCAGTTGAGTGCAGGTGGTGATAGCAAACCCCTACTCCTATTTTAGAGGGAACACATGATTCTAGTCTGGCCAATCAGAGCCCTACACTTACTGGGCACAGTGATTGGTTCATGGATGAATATATGACCCAAGCTGGGCCAATAAGATCCTTCTCTGGGATTTTTTGTTGTTGTTGTTGGCAGTGATCTTCCCCACTACTCCAAGCTGGAATTAAGCTGGGGGAGCATAAACTTGGGGCAGCCCAATAGCTACCAGGGCCACCATGTGGTAAAATTGTACTCAAGAAGAAAGCCAAGATGGAGGAAAGCAATACAGAGAGAGACTGCCCTAGTGACATCCTTTGAGGCCTACATTCTGATATGCTTCAAGCTGGCTGCACCATTAGACATCTCAGTTACAAGAACCAATAGTCCTTTTTTTCTTTTCTTTTTTTAAAAACTCAAACAAGTCTGAGTCAGCTTTCTGTTAGTCGTCACTGAAAGGCTCAGGCTCTCTAAAACTGCAGCCTTTCCCTCCATATTCCATTCCTCGCTGGGTCCCGAGAATGTCCATGCTTGCGGGACCACAGAAGTGGAGAGGCAAACTCTTCAGCTTATTGCCCCAAAGCATAAGAGGCTGGTTTGCATGTCTGGGGTCCTCATGGGGTGGCTCTCACCTCCACATGCTCCTCAGCTGCCTCCTCCCTCCACACAGGTGAGCAGGAGTGTGGGAATTTTCAAGGGAATGTCACCTTAATGAGGTCAACTCCCAGCCTCCCTGGAGTTTCTGGAGACAATTATTGAAGAAAAAAGTCTCACAGCCCAGTCTTGCTTTTCAACCTCCTCTCCCCTCCCCCACAGAGATGCTCCGAGTTAGATGAGAGCCTTTGGGGAAACAGCATGTTCTGGTGACAGAAATTTCCCTACTACGTAGAGTATTTGATGAGAGGAGGGGCTTGAGTGAGGTCACCGGGGTTCAGATCCCAGCTCCGCCACTTCATGGCTGTGTCGGCTGCGTCACGTTAGGCAAGCTTACTTCACCTCTCTGCGCCTCAGTTTCCTCTTCTATGAGATGGGATATTCGTGGTGCCTACCTCACAGGCTGCCTGTGAAAGTTGCATGAGCTAAGGCAGATAAGGGGCTCAGAACAGAGCCCGGCATACAGCAGGGATTCGATACACATTAGCTCTTATTTGTAGTATGACTAAGGCCCTTCATGTAGCAATCAGATCTCACAGGAAACAAACGGCACTTTTGATTAGGATCATTTGAAAAGGTTAATTAAAGGTGTAGATGGGGGAGTACAAGACAGGGTGCTTTTACCCTCAGACCTGTTACCTTCCTTAGCCCAAACATGGGGAGTGGTCACCAGACTCAGGAGCAGAGTCCTGTCCTGTAGTGAGACCACCAGAGCTTAGGAGCAGGGCAGGAACCTCCATTCGGGGACATAGCCAGCTCATGGTGACCCCGAGGGAGGTAACCAGGAAAATAAATACTTTGGCTCTCCTCCCTCCCTCTGGTCTTTTGCCGTGGGCACCCCCAAGCACCAAAGTCAGCTGGACCCAGAAAGCATGGGAGCCCATTGGTCAGCCTCTATGGGTGTGGGGTCCCTATGGGTCAGTTTCCTGGGATATGGAGAAGGGATGAGGGGAGTGGCAGGAGGGCAAAGCTGTGGAATCAGGTCAACTGGGCTCATATCCTACTTGGGCTTTGGCTGGGAACCTTGAGCAAATCAGCCAAGGTACCACTCCTGGACCAGCCCTGTCCATTCCTGTGGCGGAAACCCAAGCGAAGCCATCTTGGCTCTTCTAGACCAATCCATCTGCTAGCTAAATACCTCTTTCAATGTCATATGGAGCAAGAGAATCACTAGGCAGGCCCTGCCTGAATTCCTGACTGGTAAAACCATGAAATAGAATAAAATGGTTGCTGTTTGGGATAGTCTGTTTTGCAGAAGGAGATACAGAAAACAGCTCTTTCTGTGGTTTCTTCCATCTTCTTTTGACCCTACAAAAGTTCATGTGTCTCCATTGCCTGTTGATTTAAATCTTTAAAAAGAGGGGGTAGGAGGGAGCTTTGTTATTACAAAATCAATCAGTATCTTTGGGGGTCAGTGGGGAACAAAATATCTGTACCAGCTGGGTCGGGGCTGGGGTGACCTGGGAACCAGGTTCTGGAGAAAGCTACAACCTGTCTCAGCTCTCACCGGCAGGTCCCAGCTGAATGAAGACCTGGGCATACAGGCCTTATAAGAAAAAAAAAATTGGAAAGCTGGATTTCTATAGGACAGTTTCAGATTTCTGAAACGTCGATGCTGAGTTTCTTCCCTGGGACTGCGTGGGCTGTCGTCAGCTCCGCTCTCTGGGATTCTTCCTCACTGTCCTCTGCTCACATCCCTTTCTTTCTTCCCTTGTCTCTGCAGACAGACCAGCCCCAAATGTGATGTGAAGTTAGCATGTCTCGGTCTCACTTCCTAATTTTCTAGAAGGATAATCTTGGCCGTGAGGGGTAGGCAATCTGAGAGAGAGAGAGAGAGAGAGAGAGAGAGAGAGAGAGAGAGAGAGAGAGAGAGAAGGGGGCGCTCATGAGCTGAGGAGACACCCCACAAAGCTTCTGAAGCAGCCCCCAACCTGAATTATCAGGGAGCTTCTTATCTGGTGTCCCACTTCCCCCGGACCAGCCCCGCCCATCCCTGTGGTGGAAACCCAAGGCTTCCAAGGTCTTTCTCAGGGAACCTCTCTCCCGCCCAGAAAACCAGCTGCATTTGTTCTTCTGACTCGAGGTCCATTCCAGAAGCCTGTCTGCTCCCAGCTGCAGTGCCCTCTTAACCTGCACTCGTCACATATTTCTAGACACTATACTGTTCTCATACTTTCGTTATCCTTAGCCTGATTGCAGGCTCCTTGGGAGCAGAATATACATTCTCCTTTTAAATTTTTTCTTTTACTCCTCCCACCAATACCCAGTGGAGGGCTCTGTAAACAGCAGGCACTTAATAAGCTCTTGTTGGCTAAATAAAAACAACTCGGAACCAAAGTGAAAGTCTCTTCCATTTCTGAGTTCTGAGTCTCGGTGAGGATTGTCTCTGCTTTGTGCTGTCTGCAGATGAGCTAAAATCAGGGTCACGAACATCCTTAATTCCTTAAGTCCACCGAGTTTTGACTCCAGTGAGGCCCTGGGAGGTTACGTGAGTCCTATCTTGGAGGGGATTTCACACTCGTGGGATGAGACATGCCACAGGAGGATGCTCTTAGGTTTAAATGACAGAAAACTCTGACTCCGAGCGGATGGACTTCAAGAGAACTGGATTGTCTTGTATAACTTGAAACCTAGAACTTCAGTTACCTGTTGCTATGCAACAAATTACCTCCAAATTCAGTGGCTTAAAACAACATATGTATTATCTTCCAGTGCCTATGGGTTTGGAGTATTGGCACAATTTCGATGGTTGCCTCTGCAACAGGCTGCACTCAAGGGGTTGGCCAGGTGGGGGTTACTTCTGAAGGCTCAGCTAGGGAAGGATCTACATCCAAACTCACATGGTGGGGGGCAGGATTCAGGCACTTGAGGAGCCTCAGTTTTGTGCTGGCTGCTGGCCAGAGGCCATCTTCAATGCCTGGCCATATGGTAATCTCCAAAAAGGCCGCTATTTCACCAAAGTGTGCAAGCTGAGAAGTCTATTGAGAGATCAGCTAGCAAGACAGAAGCCACGACCTTATGTAATCTAATTATAGAAGTGACATCCCATCAGCCTTGCCCTGTCCTATCAGAAACAAGTCACAGGCCCTGGCTATACTCAAGGGGAAGGGATTGAAGGTGTGAAGACTAGGACGCAGGGATCATTGGGAGCCACCTTAGAAGCAGCCCCAGGTGTGAAACAATCAGGGACTCAGCTGCTGTCAATCACTCAGGTTGGTCCTTCTCTCTGCTCTGACATCGTCAGTGCTGACTTCACACTCAGGCTAGTTCTCCTCTGGTTCCCAGACGGCTTCCAGTGGCAACTGAAATCATGCTCATGCTCTCTAGGTCCATCCTGCATGAAATGAGACTAGCTTCTCTCCAAAGCATGGAATGGAAGTCTACATTATGTGATTGGCCAACTTAGGTCCCACGCCTGGCCCAGTCACCAGGAGCCTGTCATGCTCTGATTGGCTTAGTTTAATTAGGATCCACACTTGGTTCTGGGCTTGGCAGTGATCTTTCCCCAATCAGATTGGGGGGTTGACACTTAATCAAAATTAAGATTCTGTTGAAAAGGAAGAATAGAAGGGATGTTGGGTAGATAACCAAGAATGTCCACTATATATGCCTAAAAATGACCGGACAAACAAGCCCATACGTGAGGAAACCTTTGGGGTTGATTGATATACTCATTATCTTGATTGTGGTTATGGTTTCATGGATATTTACATATATGAGGAGTAATCAATTGCAAACTTTACGATTGTACAATTATCGTATGTCAATGATACTTGGAAGAAAAGCTGTTTTTAAGAGTGTGTGATATCTTTGGTCATTATGTTATGAAAAGCCCAAAAAATTAAGCAAATACTTTTCCGGTTTTCAAAAACTCTTGTCTGATTCTGCAGAGAAGTCATTCATGTCCTCGGTGAGTGAGTAACGTTCTGACTAACATCTTTATTGTTTTGTTTCAATTGCACCCATTCACGTAAACAAAATGTGTTCATCGATGACATTCCTATTGTTCATCAATTGCAACCATAAGTTGGTTACAGATACAAGTGTTTTGCAAAAAAGCATTGTGTGCAAATCAATTAGCTAGGTAGAATTTATAGTGGAGTATTGCATATTTTATAATTTAAGAAAACAAGGCCTTGAGTTATAGGGATAATTCCAGTTGCTCTGACAATATGGTTCATAAAGATTTGACATGAGGGCATCATTCCTCAAGATTATTTTCTTTGCTCCCATCCTCAGAATGAAGGACGAACAAGGAGGCCCACAGGAAAAGGCAGCCACTGGTGAGTGGTGAAGGACTCAGCACTTCATACTGGCCTGGCTGCAGGCAAGGGAAAGGCAGCTGGCTCAGGAAAGACTCACTTGCCTGGTTATCACATTCTTCATGGAGTGAGAGAATGGAAAGAGACTGAAACAGTGACCTCTGGGGAACAAATCCACATTTTTGACAAGAGGCCAGGTAATTGTACATTAGCAGCTCATCATCTTTAAGTTGGCTCATCTACTAGAAAGCCAGCCAGGAGGTTAAAGCTGTTCTGTGGGAAGTGGAGCTCCTACTGTGTGCCAGGCACTGAGAGCCTACTGTGTGTAAAGGTGAGGAAAGTGTTCTAAGGGCAAGGACACATACAACATGACTTCTGCCCCGTCCCTATGGGAGCTCTTTGTGTTCTAGCAATCTTTAACCATGTCTGATTCCTCCGTGTGTGTCCAGGTTGGGGCCTCAGCACAGTTGAATAAATGGGCCAAAACCAGTATACGTGATATGTTATTTATCCATTGATGCATAACAAATTACCCCCCAAATTTAACAGCTTTAAACAACAATAAGCTTCTTCTTTTTTTTCTTCTTCTTTTTTTTTCTTGCACAGTTTCTGGGATCAGGAATTTGGGAACAGCTTAACTGGTTGGGTCTGACTCAAGATGTCTCACACGGCTGCAGTCAAGATGAAGGAAGGTGGCCATTTTGGGCTTTGTGGCAGAAGCTATATCTTGAGGAAGACAGAGCAATAATAAGGAGCCGGGGCCACCAGCACCGTGGAGTGCCACACCAGCCTAGACCGAGCACCTTCATGTGGGAGAGAAGTAAAATCCTACCATGTTTAAGCCACTGTTCTTTGGAGGTTTTCTCGAGTAGGATTTTGACAGATAACATAAGGGAAGGGTGTCCTCAGGGGAGGTGACAGCGTGTGTGAAGGCCTGGAGGTAGCACCCTACTTACCTCTCAAGGTAGTGATGAGGGGAAAATGAATTACTGCCTAAGAAAGCTCGAGTGCCCACCATCGAGAGGTCCTGTAATTAATCATCTTTTCACTCATCTTTTGCCTCAAGGACAATGGACCGTATCTGACACTTCTTCGTATCATGTGCCTGGTAGAAAAGATGTTCCATAACAAACTTGGGGCTGAGGCTGTGATTTATTTCTCACTTCTCCCTTTTGGGGTTATTTATTTCCCCTGAAAATCAAGTGTGGTGTCCTCCAGCCTTCCTCACGAGAAAGACTGGGTGGCAGTATGTCGGTCAGTATGAGCAGACACCTGACCCCACACCGGTCCCCTCAGCCACGGTCCCAGCCTGAGCTTCTGTCATCTCAGTGAAGTGTCCACAGACGGATGTGCGCCCAGCAGGAGGCTCTTGGGATCTCGAGTGAAAACCTTCCCCTGGGTGGACTCACCTCCTTCAAAGCTGCTGGGAAGGAGTTTGGGTGCTGGAGGAATGGGTACTCTGCGTGGTTCTGGTCTCAGCGTCACTCTTGCTTGCTGTGTGACACTGGGCGAGTTTCTTCGCCTCTCTGGGACCAAGTTTCCTCTTCCGGAAGACGGTGGAGCTGTACCTACCTCAAGCTGCTTGTGGAGATTATCTAGGAGATGGCTAACAGTGTCTGTTGAGTAAAAGGCTTGTGATAAATGTCAGTTTCCCTTCACTAATTTTAAATTTTTTTTTCCTTTATTGGTTTTTATAAGGGCAGAACAAGATGCCCAGCTCCATGGGCTCTTCAGTGCCTTCCCCCTGTGCCCTGCCCCTGACAGGGGTGACTGGAGGTGTGTTTTAGGAAGTTTGAGTTCAATCCAGCTGCCAGTAATTAATGCTACACTGGACGAGGTGATGTTGAGGACCAGGAAGGAAGGTGTGGTGTCCCCCTAACCCAGGGGTCTCATCCAGAAGCCTCAGATGCAAGCAGGGCAGGGGGTGGTCCTCACGAGGACCTGGGCTTAGGGCAGGGCCGGCTACGTGATTTGTGGGACCCAGTGCCAAATGAAAATGTGCAACCCCATGCTCAAAACGTTTGTAAATTTCAAGACGGCTACAGCAGAGCATTAAAACCACCACAGGACCCTTCCACGTGGGGGACCCTCCAAGCATGGGCTCCGTGACTGCATAGGTCGCATGCCCATGAACCTGGTCCTGTCCTGGGGAACCCAACACCTACTACCTCATTTGGTCTAGGCAGCCCTAGGCAGTGGAATGAGATGTGGCTTCTCAGGCTGGCCTGCACGGTGAACAGCTGAGATCCTGCGCACAGCATGTCTGCTCTCTGTACCCCATTTTCTCCATCTGTGAAATGAGGACGATACCTGTCCTGTGTTTCACTGGCTTGGTAAACCAGGAGGTGCCCGATGGACTATGGGACACGGAGATGCTCAGAACCAAGAGCACATGGCTGCAGGACCCACAAAGCTTATTGGGCTGGAGTTACCAAGACCAAGTCCTTCAGACATTAGGGACTGACTTTACCAGGAAAGAGTTAAACAAAAGGGGTTTCTGACTAATTTTCATCTAAAGTACAATTTCTTATCAAAAGCAGAACCCGTGGGAAAGATTTCTTACAAATATTTTTAAAATTCAAATTCATTGTGGACTGATGTTTATAATAAAAAAGTCAGAAAAATGCAATGAAAAAACGTGTTCAGACATAAGATTAATCATCGTATTGCCAAACTTTTTTCTGTTTCTATACTCATCTTGTCGCAGACTGAGTTTGTGAGACTGTGCAAGTGCCCAGGTCACACTCTGAGTAGGACTCATCTACTCACTGCTTAGAATGGACCAGGGTCTCTGGCTGCACCTGAGAACTTGCTAGAAATGTAGCATCTCTGGCCCCATCCCCTTCATGCTGAGCCAGAATCTGCTTTTTAATAAAATGTCCAGGTGACTCATGTGCATGTGCAGGTGGTGGCACCTGAACCGGCTAGGGCTCAGGACACTTGCATTAACAAAGGCATTAACCAGAATCTCAGTGTCTCAAGAGCTGATGGTATAACCTTACTCCTGCTAGGTAGTTTGCAGGGCTCAGTGCAAAAATAAAAACACGAGGCTTCCCCTTTCAAAAAACATTAAGAATTTCAAGATGGTGACAACTGAGCCTGGAGCCCTTCTGAGTGTGGGGCCCTGTGTGATTGCACGGGTCCCCTGGCCCTAAAGCGGGCCTTGATGATGAGGTAGGAAAGAGCCGGGTCATTCTGGACTCATTTGCACTAGCTAAGTGATGTCTGCTTTGTTTCATTCATTACCAATCCCCATAATTAAAAAGCTCCAACCCTCATCCTTTCGAAGTTTATTTTTTTTCTCAATAGGCAAATATAAATGATTGCAAATGGCTTATTCCAGTGTAAATCATTCTTTGAAAAAATACAAATATGTATGTGTCTATTAGAACACGGACGGAAGCTCTACATAGGGAAAGACAGCTTGTGCTCATGTGTTTTATTGACAGTGTACAGATTTCGAGATATTGCATTACAATACTGACTGCTAGATTTCTTATAAAGGTTTAATTCATACTTACTCTAGATTTTTCTTCACAATAAAAATAAACTCATGCCAGTGTTTAGTAACCGATAAAATATCAATTCATTCCAATGTAATAACAGTTTTATTAAACTAAGAATCTCATATCACGGAGCATTCACAGTGCAGGAGGTCACAGTTGTTGAAAAAATAAATAGCAGGAGAACTATATTTATTATTTACAACTTTTTGCCTCGCTGCTCCTGCTTTGCCTGTTCGAGAGAACGCAGAGAGATGGCAGCCTTCAGCCCAGCAGGCCGGGAGAGTCTCGTGGGGGACTCGAGTGGCATGACAAGTTCTAGATTTTGGTTGTTTTTAAGGGGTTTCTTTTTGGATACGAGAGCCCTCTGACTCTACTCGCCTGCTGTTTGGTAGGTCACGGCCGGGCCTCATGAAGTTCGCATGGCCCTGCAGAAACCGTGCCCGGCCAGCCTCTCGGGCATCTGGGATGGATTTGCCTGGCCTCGCCTCACCTCGCTCAGCCCTTTCTTGCAGGGGCTCCGGGCCTGGCCCCATGTGGCTGGCAGCCCTCTTTCCTCTCTCTCTAGGTCATCAAGGCTCTCTTTGTATTCAGACACCCAGCAACTCCTCCCTGCGGGCAGTGGCTGGATGGGAGACACATGCAGAGGGAACCCTGCCAAGAAGCGTGTACTCGTGACTGGACATCCAGCAGCCCAGAATAGCAGTTCCCTGAGGAGGCTCCCCGAGAGCTGGCCACGGCTCTGTCCGCTGGGGCCCCAAATATCCTTAGTCCAAGCCACCTGGAGGAAGCTCCAGGAAGTGGTCTATGGCTCAGAAGGGCACCTCTGGAGGTGAGGGCAGGGGTACCCCAGTGGCCAGAAAAAAAAAAAAAAAAACAACCAAACCTATTAGAATATCTGATTTGGAAATCCAGAGCTGCCTTGCTTATACCCCGGTCACGTTCAGTGGAGGAAACGCCTCGCTCCTTCTGTTGAAGGGGACTGCGTGCCCGCCTGGATACCTGGGGGCTGTGGAGTGGGCATAGGGAGGGACCCTGCTGTCTGGGACCCTCCTTTTATGCATAAAAGGCTGATCCTACCAAACCATGCAACTAGAAGCCAAAAGCTGCACATATTCTCTGGATCCCTTAAAAAAAAACTGTTTTCCAGTGGTGGGGCCGGGAGGCTACATACTTTCTCCAGGATTTAGGGTTTCTTTGGCCTCCCTCTATGGAAACATCTGAACCAACATGTTGCATAACAAGCAACTGTTGGACTTCTGGCAACAGTGGGGGTAGGTATGGAGGATGCCTGCGTTTGTCATTAAGCTTTTAACCAAGGAGCAGCCAATCCAGATGCGTCAATGTAACAGATGGAAAAGCTACACAACCAAGGGCCGGACTTCCGCACAGGTGCAGTGAGTATTTCCAGCTGCCTCCCAGTGTCCCCAGTTCCGTACCAGGCTATTCAGGCGGCAGGATGTTGTCCTAGACTAGAGAGGATGTTCTCGGCCCTGTGAGAAGTGTGTGACGTATACGTAGCCTCGACAACTGGACACTGACACTCTAAGAGGCCACGAGAAGCCTCAGACGTACGTAAAAGGTGACACGGAGCACGGCCGCCAGCCCCCGACAGCGTGGGAGGGTTTAGCAGATGTGAATTGACGCGGGGAGCTATTTGTCATTGAAAAGCTGGAATTCTAAAAATCGCCATAAAATTCCAGAGCTCTAAGATCACTCATCTGGCTCCCCTGCTGTGATGGGGACACAACCACAGCTCTGCCAGGTGGCAGCAGGATTTTCTGATTTCATGTGGGTGGCCGTTTCCTCTAGGCTGGGCAGCACTGGGACGGGCCACCGTGCCTGGAGTTAAGTGTAAAACTAGTCCCTATTCAGTTTTCCTTACTAAGAGGCAAATACAACCACCTAAACGCCTTTTAAAACCCTGTGCGCATTGGGGAGCGTTCTCTGAGGCACAGCCAAGGGGCCCCAATGAGTTAGGTTGGCAAAAGGCTGGGCTCTAAATGAGCAACAGAATCTGTGTCCCATCTATGTTCTTTACCTGTGGGCTGGGCTCACGGAAGGATCCCCCCCTTGTCCTGTTACCCGCAAAACTGCCACCGTGGGGATGATTTCCCCAGTGTTGGTGGGGCTCCTTCCCTCGGCCACAGAGTGAAAAGCCGGAGAGAAGATGCTCATACTGGGTGAATCCACAGGGGCTGGGAAGGCAGCGCTTTGGGTCGGGGTTGGGGTGGGGGATGATGGACTTCCTGCCATCATTTTCAGAAATTTCTGCAAGTTTCTATGGGCACGACATGGCAACAGAGCTGCTGAGACATGGACCATCTCAGGTGCCCTGGATGCATCTGCTAACAGCCTCCAAGGGAGGAGGAAGGGTCTCATGGAAATCATGTTCAGAGGGCATTAGAGAGACCCCGGAATATTAAAATCGCGGCACACGGGAACAATGTCTCCTGAGGATTTTCATCCTAACAGGCAAGTCCTTTTATATATTCAAGCTGGAGCCTGTCACACATGCAGCACAGCTGTCTTTTCGAGCCAGGGAAGAATGTGGCCCAAGAGGGAAGGAGAGGTGGGGGTGGGAGAGAAGGGAACAACCCAGGCCCTAAGCGCCTGCTCGGTGTCGGGGCTGGAGAGAGGACCAGGGCTCACTGAGGAGCACTGATCCCAGCTTTAGGGCTCTGCCTCCCTCCTGCCCACTCCCGGGGGAAAGTCCCCGAACATGGCAGAACCCGCACTGTCCCCGCACCTTAACCCCGCTGGCATACTTCATCCTGGGGAGGGCGAGAAGGAACAGATCCTCCCCCCAGTCCATCTCCCCTGTGTACACCCCCCACCTTAAGGGGAGGGGGGGTGGGGCTAGGATTCAGGGAGGAGAAATACCAGGAGGAAAGCAGGGTGCCAGGCAAGGCAGCCGCCCACCCCGTTCCTGGCTTCCCAGGCAGCATACGAGGCTGGTGTCCCTGTGTGCTGGGCTCCTGCTGCTGCCATAAGACTCACAAATCCTCATCAAAAGGGAGGCAGAGCAGTTTCTTCCCTTGGGACAGAAACCCTGGGCAGCCCAGGAGGGGTTTCTGGTCAAGAGTCTACAGGACTCTGCTCTAGAGCGAGGTGCAGGCACCTTCCTCCTGGCCTACCTCCGGGAGGGTTAATGCCTGGTCAGCTGCTCAGGTCCATAAAGACCGGGGACCGACAGGCAGAAGCAAGAAACAGCCCTAACAGGTCGCAGGAGACGAGCGGGTGAAAACTCACAAGGGCGGCAGGGTCCGTGCATACGGATGAGAAGCACAGAGAAGCAGATGAGAAGCTGACCGCCGATGATGGGAGGAGTAGGGGTAGGGTGAGTCTGACCTACCCCGGGTGCCCCGAACCATCAGTCTCCCACTGCAGCTGATCTAGAACCTTCTCTCCTCAGAACAGCTGACCTAGAACCTACTGAACCTACTCTCCTCAAGATACCACACACCTTCCCCCTGCAACCAAGCCTGGCCTGGTCAAGGGAAACTCCAAACCCGCAATCAACAGGAGCCACCTGCTCCTGCTGCTATAGACGGTTTCCCACCTGAGTGCAATGATTCGCTTCTCTTTTCTGCCCCCGATCAGAAGAGCTAAATTAATTTTTTTTTAATTCCCTATTTTTGTAGCAGTGTAATTACCCTGTGCTAATTAGCTCTGGGACTAAAATAAAGGAAGTTATCCTGTGTAGTGATAAAAGCATTCTTTTAAAATGAAGGTCTAATTAATCAAGCAATTCTTTAAACTCGTGATGGAAAAATATTTAAAAAAGAGAAATTTTCACCTACGGTAGATATATATATATATATAGTTTCTTAGATGCAATGAATGCATAGCTTCTTCAAAGAAGTTACATTGGCACATTAAAGTCAAAAGAGAATTAACTAGGAGTGCTCTGCGTATTACAGACATTATTTTGGGTCTCAAACTACAACTGCAGTATACTTTATAATCTCAGAAGGACTCTGCTGAGGAAGAGGTGGGTAATTAGAGTTCTCTGAAAGCCACTCTTCTGAAAAAGTGACACCAGCGAGGACATCATCTGGGGCCACGTGACCTGTGCCCTGCAGCTAAAAATATCTTTTGGTTTTTATCAGGAAATAAACAGAACCATTGAGTAGGGATAGATTTTTAGCATATGAGCTGGGACACCCAGGAGTCAATGAACTATTTGATGAAGTTTTAACTCAAGAAATGAGAACGAACCACAAAGGCAAAAAACATACCCACACCGGCCCCCTCCTCCCCACAAGGGTGGCCGACCCATTGATTGGCTGAGCTGGGAGGGGTGCCGATCTGGAGCTTAAACCCACCCCCACTCCCACTCTGCCACTTACTAGACATAATAATGACCTAGAGACACTTGACCTCTCTAAGACTAAATTTTCTGTTAAACAGGGAGAATAATCCCCTACTTCACCATAGGGCGCTACTGAGACTCAACATAGAGACCAACAGCACACTCTGAAACCTGATGAGTAAGAGACAGAGGGGACCAGGCCAGGTGTGCTAAGAGAACTCAGTGTCCCGAGGGCTCTGACACCCCTTGCATCTAAAGCTGATGTGGATGGCCGCTGGGTTCCCCGGCCGCCCGCTTAGCTAACCTCTTAGGAAAATCGCATTTGTCCTCAGCGTGAAGACCACCGAGCCCCGTATCTAGGCAGAGCAACGAGAAGAGACGCTTTCGCACGGCGCGGCTACTAACACTGACATGGCTCCAGACGAGACGTCTGGTGACAGATTCCGGCCCGTCACGGGCTCACCCTGACGTAAAGGACACAAGCTGGACCCCTTCCTCCTGCTGAGATTCCGGAGGCTTACTGGGAACAGTCCCGAGTTGCACCTCAGGTCACAGCCTGAAGGAATTAGCTACTGGATTTCAACTCATCACCAATGACCGATCATTGATGAATCGCTAAAAACCTTCTTTCCTCACACCATCACCGGTTAATCCCCACAGTCTTCCGTGCAAAATATCTCCATGTTAAAAGTGCATCGCATCTGATAGACTTTTGCAATAGAAACATTTAAAAAAATAAAAAAAAAACCTCTATACAAAATTAATTGTGCTTTCTTTTGAGAAACCACGAATGGTTTGTGTTCATAAATCTTTTTAATATCTATCTGAGAGCTAGGAAGCAGTCAAAACATGTTTCATATTTTTCTGTTTTTTTAATCAGCCTCCCATCCTCGGCCTTTCATGTGTAGCGAACTAGAAGGTTCAAGAAACTTAGCTCTAAACACTCCCAAGTTATGGTTTTCGTACTTGCCTCCAGCTAACCAGGGAGAAATATGTTTGTTTTTTCAGGAAACCTGTCTTCTTGTTATTAACCGTTAGCCATTCCAGTTCTGCAGGCTTGGAAGTCTGTTGGGCATACAAACAATGGGGTCCTTCAGCAGGAGGGTTTTGAGAGAAGAGCATTCACAAAGAAACGACAAACCCAAAGTGACAGTCGCATTGCGTGGAAGGTCTGGGGCGTGAGGCTGTAAGCTACACTCCCCCACTGTGTCTCTGGGGTAGCATTCATTTGGATGTGTCTTTCGCTCTTCCCTACATTCCAAACCAAACGTCTTGGTGTCCACGCAACACGATAACACACAGGATGCGTTTTCCGTGTTACCTTTTTTGGGTCCCCATCACGGTCCTTATGTATAGAATGATAGTTTTCAAGTATGATGATCTTTTAGGATATTTTATTTTTAATATTTCATTGCTCATTCTCTGAATGCATCCATAAAAGTGATAAGAATATTGTTTTTTTTTTTCTCTCTCTCTCTTCTGCTGTGAAAAACTGTTTCCGTTCTTCCAATTTTTTCCAGAAAAAAGGGGTGGACTGTCTGCCCTCATGGCCTCGAACCCCTGGCAGGTTGAGGCCTCGGCCCCTCCAAACCGTGAGCGGTTCCAGCAGCAGTAAGAGGCTCTCAGCAGCACACGCTGCCGAAGGAATTCACGCCCTCCAGGACAGAGGGGACATCCAAGGACAATGTCCCTATTTTGCACTCGCCCCGGGAGAACTCACATTCACGGAACACCTCATTTCTGAGGCTGCTGCGAAACAGAAAGACAAACTTCACACGGATGTCCTTCTGACTAAGGTGTCCAGGAAACGTGACACACGCATCCTGGGGCGGGCAGCTCAGAGGTCTGCAAAGCTGCTCCAACAGCAGCCCCTGAATCTTGCCTTTTGGGGGGAGGCAGGAGTCCAGGAGGAGGAGGAGGACACCCGGCAGCCTGGCCCGTGACCATCGTCCATGACGGCTCTTCCTTCCGAGTGTGCAAAAGGACAGACTGTGGCTGCGGGCGCAGGAGACACCGGTGGTGGGGGAGGGGAGAGAAAGGAGGACGTCAGCGCCAGTGTCCGGAATGGCTCCCGGCTGGGCTGTGGCTCAGCCCTAATCGTCTTCTCGACACATCGGCAAGTTGACAAAGGTGAAGACGTTAAACTCTATCATTATTGAGAAGCACAAGAAGATGGCATAGAGAACCAGCACGTAGATGCCCAGCTTCCGGTCCAGTCTCCACTTGTTCAGATGGATGCCGAGGACCTGGAAGGAGAGAGAGCAAGGACTGGGCTCAGGTACAGAGGAGCCCAACAGACAGTTTTACTGGAAAACTACACACAATGGGCCCCAGAACTTTCTCCAAAACGTGGAGCAGAGCAGACGGCTGCTGCCGGGCATGTCCCTGGTTTGACCGGAGTGAGTCCTGCAGGCTTGAGATTTGTCCGATGAAAGATGGAGGCCCTGGGCCAGCCCCTGTGGACTCCGGGGACACACAGCAGCTGCCCTCAGGGAACTGACCCTTCCCCTCTCAGTCTAGGCTCCAAGGTCCTCCCTGCCCAGGCCTTCTCCTGCTGTGTCCTCTCTTTGCTTCATAACTTTTTATTCTCAGCACTCTTCAAAAATACTTCCAAGGCTCCCGTTGGCCCCAGATCTGACAAATATCAGGTTGGACCATGTTTCTCTTTCTTTCTCTTTCTCTTTCCCTTTCTCTTCACGCATGCACTCTCTTTCTCTCTTTCTCTCTCTGCCTCCCTCCCTCCCTCCCTCCCCTTCCTTTCCTCCTTTCCTCTCCTCTCCTCTCCTCTTTCTTTTTCTTTCCTTTCCTTTTTCTTTCTCTTTCTCTCCCTCCCTCTTTCCCTCTCCCTCTCTCTCCCCGCCCATCTCCCTCCCTCCTCTGTCTCTCTGTGTAGACAGGTTGGAGCACATCTTCTTTCTACATTCTTTCCAGACTCTCCCACACTTCCCTTCACTACCTTCTTTCGTAACCCCGAGTCGAGGAGGTGCCCCGTGAGCTGGATCATAGTTAGCTCATCATAGCCATGTTGTGGGTCCTATGGAGACGGACCAATCTGAGTTCAAATCCCAGCTTTGCCGTGGCTTAACCCCGTGACCTCGGGTGAATTACTTAACCCCTGAGCCTTGGTTTCTTCTGCGAGATGGGAGTATGAGGTGGTTGTAAGAACTGGATAAATAAGCAGAGGTGAAGAGCTGAGCACAGTCCTGGACCTACTGCTACGTGTCGGTCCTGAGGCCTGTGGCCATCGTGTCCCCATTTGGCACACATCGAATCTGGGGGTATCTGAGTTTTTCTGCTTCCTCAGCTTTCTCCCTCACTGCCAGGGGGAAGCGAGAGGGGCTTTCAGAGACACGTAAGTGACCGGGGCAGAATCGGATCCAGTGTGCGCGAGGCTCCCGTTTCGGAACCGGGAAAACTCACGGTGAGAGCCACGGAGCCCAGCAGCAACACCACGGAGTAGACCAGCCCCCGGCTGTTGATCTTCACCTGGAAAAGCAAACGCACGCGCCCTGAACCTCTGGGCCATTCGGGGCCCACCCACTCCGAGACCCTGGGGCGCCCCGGTCAGTCCTGCCCGTGTGGAAAGCAACCGGTGTGGTCACAGTGAGCGTGTGGCCGAGGAGGGCCACGTCCCCGGACGCTGCTTCTCTGAAGAAAAGGACCCGGTGGGGACGGGCACGCCAGTGGGCTGAGCTGTGGGGTGCACGCGCCAGTGAGTGCTGGGCACGCCTGGGCTTCCCCCGGCAGGCACCCCTCCAGCTACTCCAGAAGCCTTCGTGGAGAGTGGGTGCCAGGGAGCCAAGGAGAGGGAGGCGGCGTGTCCCCTGCAGCCCTCGGTGGAGCAGGGCCAATGCCACCGTCATGCCCGTAGAAGGCCCGCTCCCGGCATCCGTCACGCTTGCCAAGGACGCGGGAGGCACTCACCGTGGACCCGTGGTTAACGACCATGGTCTGCAGGCCCCACGGTATGCCCAGCCCCACCAGGATGTCGAACACGTTGCTCCCGATGGTGTTAGAGACCGCCATGTCGCCGAGGCCTGCAGGGGACAAGCGACGCGGGTTACTCGTCAGGAGCAGGTCCCTGGAAACAACCCTGTCCTTTCCTGTGATTGTTCTATTGCTGCCATTCCTTAGGAAAGAAACCATGTTTCTAAAACCCCTTTTGTGAGGCCTGTGACCCACTCCCTTCATGAAGTCTGCGGGGGCTTGTAGGGGCTGAACTGGGACCCCCTCAAGATTCATACCTCTAGGGCCCCCAAATGTGACCTTATTTAGAGACAGGATCTTTACAGAGATCCTCCAAATGAGGTCATGAGGGTGGGTGCTTTTCCAGTATGACTGGTTTCCTTGTAAAAACGGAAACTTGGACGCAGACAGCACGGGGAGAGTGTCATGTGACACGAAGACAAACATCCACAAGCCTGAGAGAGAGAGGCCTGCAGCAGAGTCTTCCCCTGAGTCCTCAGAGGGAAGCGGCTCTGCCTTCATCTCGGACTCCCAGCCTCCAGAACTGGCAGAGAGTTAAGTTTCAGGCGTTTGCACCTCCCAGTGTGTGGTCCTTGTCACAGCAGCCCTAGGAATCCAATAGATCTGTCCGCCGATGTTCTCTGAGGGCCCACTGTGTGCTTCACCTCAGTTAACATCCCTTGGTTGTTCTGGGAGGGAGGGGGCACTGTCCCCACATGGCAGATGATGAAACTAAGGCTTGGGACGTGCCTGAGGTCATGTCGTTCGCGAGTGGTCCAGTGTCCTTCGCACCGAGCCATGATGTATGTGTAGCTGTGGCCCGGCGATCGCACCATTTCCTTAGCTTGAGTGACAGGGTGTCAGGCCTTATGTCCCAGTGGCTTACGAAGGGTGAACTCTTTTCCCCTAGACTATAAGCATCTTTGGGTGTGGGAGCCATGTCATCATCTTCCCCTTCCCACCCCGTTATGCAATAGCGCGCCAGCAACCCACCTGAGGAACCTAATAACGTGAGGGGTATTCGCTAGAAAGCAAGCTTTTACCGGTAAGACTCATGCTGGCCAAAACCCGTCTAACCTGGCCACTTAGCCCTAATTCAATCCGACTGCTGTCATTGGGCACACATACGAAGGTATGTGGAAGGGACAACAAGCCTGACACACAAATGCTTGTGACCGTAAAATCGCTCTGGTCGCTAAGAAGCCCGTAGCCACTCAGAGGAGCATCTGGACAATAGACTCATTTCTGTCTGAGCACGACACCACTGGTGTAGCCAGGTGGCCTCCTGTTCCTGGCCTGCAGCTGTCATCGGCTGACCTCTGCTGACCTCCGCTGACCCCTGGGACATATGCCTCCTTCCTCAAAGGTCCCACATTCTCCCCCGCTGCCTGCCCCAGGCGCTGCTCAGAATCTGGGCAGCTTGGTCATTAGGGGCGTTAGGGGCGGCACCTCTGGGAACCCTGCCTGCCAATCTCCTGGGCTCTGGCCCTGGCGAGGAGGCGGGGCCTCACCAGACAGGTCTGGAGGCAGCAAGGGCCCGGTGGGCAGCGGGGAGGAGAGCTTCTCAGGTCTGGAGGACTTCCCGTTTCCCACAGGCGCTGCCCTCAGAGGAACCTCTGGCACCACCTCCCACACTTGAGGAGCCCACGACTCACTTGTGGGTCTTGCTAAACACCGGATTCTCATTCGGTGGGGCCCAGGGCAGAGCCTGAGAATCTGCATTTCTCACAGGCTCCCCACGAGCCCGATGCCGCCAGCCTGGACCACACCTAAAGCTGTGCATCTAATGCAGGGAGCCTGGGATGCAGCCCCTCGGGTCCGAGCATCCTGCGTGGCTCCCAACTGGTGCAGTGGACCCAGGACGGACGTTTCTGGATCCTCTGCCACTGAGACCCTCCGTGTTTCAGTCATGTCTGT
>PVKZ01006399.1:0-35754 GCA_004027375.1 Macroglossus sobrinus | reverse complement strand
AATAGCGGAAACAATGGTACATCCGCTTCAGGGCCACGGTCCCCTGGGAGAGAACAAAGCGGGGTGGGGTCGGCGAGCCGGACCGAGCAGGTCAGCTGCGTCTGCACCGTTTCACTTAGCGGGAGAAAACCGCAAACTAGTAACGCGGGTGCGACACGCAGGTGCTTCGTTAACCGGCCTCTGTACTTCTGGACACTGCGCATCAAAAACAAATAAAGATGGTCTTATCCTAGGGACGAGAATGCGGGTCCTCTCCTCTGGTCCTGCCTCTTACAGGTCCCATCACGCGTGAGTGCCACGGAAAGACGGGACCTGTCGTTTCCTGCTCCTCTCCAGGTGACCTTCTGCAATCCAGCCACCTCTGCTCCTGAGGGCATCCCAGGGTGCCGGGCGGGGCCCCCCCAACCCCACGGCCGAGGCAGCTCGTCCCCTTCCTGGTCCTTCTTTGCTCAAAGTCTCCTGTCTCCACAATGATTAGGGGCCAATACCACCACTTTCTTTCGTTCCCAGACCCATCACCTGCATGGTCACCAAAGCACGATGCTAGGTGATAAGATTCAGAATCAGAGAATATGTCTTTTTAAAACCTTAACCGGTAATTCTGAGCCAGCATTTTAGAAACAAAACACCCTGATATGCGTCTCTAGAGAACTGGAACCCTCTGCATCGTCAAACACCCTGAAGAAACAGACCGCACCTCTTCAGCGCCTCGACGAAGGCGGCCCGGCTGGCGGGGGCTGTCGGGAGCTGCGGGGGGGAAGACGGCAATCCGGTGAGACGCCGCCCAGGCGGGCCTTGCGCCCGGCCGCCTGGGCCCCGTCGTGAGCGTGCGCGCTGACCGTGCGAGGTGTGAGCAGGGCGGGGAGGAAGTGCGACACGTAGTAGGGCCTCCGGAAGATGCTGCAACGCAGAAGAGCAGGCGCAGTCAGACAGGAGGCGCGTCAGCACG
Organism: Macroglossus sobrinus; assembly: GCA_004027375.1. Classification (NCBI taxonomy): domain Eukaryota; kingdom Metazoa; phylum Chordata; class Mammalia; order Chiroptera; family Pteropodidae; genus Macroglossus; species Macroglossus sobrinus. The sequence goes on along the minus strand of PVKZ01006399.1, from coordinate 34,805 downwards.
CCTCAGTGACAATGAACACGTCACCCCCCTCAGCCACCGCGTCTACGAGCGTGCACCACAGGGCTTGTCTTAGTTCACGGCTGTGTTAGATCCCGTTTTTAAGACCTTTTCCCGAGTTCTGGGATATTTCATGCAAAGGGCAGTCTATGCTGGTGATAACCCCGTGTCCCAGGGCACTGGGACAACGCCCTGCCCCGGGCGTGGCCATGAAATCTGGGTAATCCAAGGCCACAAGGATCACTGTGGGTCACTGTGGGTTTTCCCCTGGTGCCGACGTCTAGATGCCGGGAGGTGGGGTCACAGTGCTCAGAAGCAGAGCCCTGGGACAGCAAGACACCGCGAGCAACCAGAATTCAAGAAATGCGGGATCACTCAGCGGCCTGGACTGGCCTCACGCTGGCCTCTGGCGGCGCACTCTTAAAACGCCGCCTCTGCTAAGCCGACCGGGGCTCCGCAGAGCAGGGGACGGGGCAGGCCCCACTGCGCTCCGCCTGCTGGCGGGGCGGGTGCGGACACACGCTGTGCAGGATAATGCGCGTCCTGGCAAGGGCCCAGCACCAGCCAGCCACAGGACCCTGGCCGGGACGTTCACACTGTCGCCACGGGGTCCCCACCGCGCGACCCGAGGACAGATGCGGGGTGACGGACTACCTGGCCTCCATCACGGCAGCGGGGATCCTCCCTGTGTGCTCAAACACCACGATGGCCTTCTCGACGTCCTGGGACGCCTGGCTGTGGGGCTGGCTCCGCGCGGGCCGACGGGGAAGAGACCAGAAGACGTAAGTGACTCTGGTCACTCCGAGGCCACAGGGGGCGAGCGAGGTGCACAGCACGCAGGGAACATGAAGCCACGGCCCCCGCCCCAGCCCCGGGCCCTCCCTGCCCCTCCTGTCAGCTGTCCTTCCGGGACAGTGAAGGTTCCGACGTAAGATGCTTAGGTGGGAAGGAGCAGAGACTCAATTCTTGATATTTAAAAAATTATGAAATGGCATCTTATGAACAGCAATAAATCCCAAATGGGAAAACTGAATGAAGTATTGTAAATTATTTGCTTTAACAGCATTTATAAACACTCTCCAGCAACTCGTAACTTTTAAGCAGAAGAGTCTTTAAAAATACACGCACTCACTGTATGGCCATCTGACACTGGGTGACAAATGGTTAACACTTTTTCTGTCATTCCTGGTAAACCAGAGCACCCTCCCCCCAGTCCCACAGGCCACCCCTTGTGTCCAAGCACCAGATACAGCATCCTGTGCGCTGGGCTCCTCGGGCCTGCCAGTATGGCATGTTACAGGACAAAGCCCTCGGGGTCACTGTCACGCTCCGCTGTACCAGACAAACCCGGCCCAGACGCCCAACCCAGTCACAGCAGACAAGAACGTGCTTGCGGGACGCAGGGAGACGCCCGAGTCACCTCCGCGATGTCCCCTGGGGAAGACAAGTCTTCGTAGAGCCCCATGTGTTCGATGGAAACCTGCAGGCAGCACGACGAGAGGGTGAGGGGGGCCCCGGCGGCTGCGGGGAGCGGGCAGGAGGCGCGAGCCGGGGCTCACCTTCAGGTCCGCCAGCCGCGTCCTGGCCAGCGACACGTAGTCCGTGAGGAGGGAGCGGTACTTGCTGGGGACGAGGGGCGGGTGGAGAATGTGCACCTGCAGGCGGACGACAGGGCAGGACACGTGAGTCACCTGTCGGTGACGCTCTGGGGAGACACATATTCGTGACAGGAAAGTCTAGAATGAGCCGAAGGCCACGGGGACGAGAGCTGGAGCTGTGACGAATGGATTCCTGGGCGAAGCTTTCCACAGGCCTCTGCCGCGAGTGGGCGGCCGGGGGAGGGTGGCCGCCAAACCCTGGGCCCTCCCCTCCTGCCCGCTCCGGCTGCCGGCGGGGTCCACACCCCCCACGGGGCACCTCGCCATCTGACACGGCCGGCCTGGAGGCCGAGGGCGGTGCTCTGGGCTCCCCGTGATGGGCGCCCTGCTCGCCCTGCCCTTGCTGTTGCCTCGGACGCACGCCTCGGCCTGCCCTACAAACTCCTTCACTAAAAAAGACGGGGAGAACCGTTTCCACGTGCCCTACCCCCAAACACGCGGGGAGTGGGCACTGGGGTAACTGAGCAAGCTCGCAGAAGGCACAGTCCCCCCGAGATCAGCTCGTCACCTGCAGGTAGCGCGGGGCCTCGAAGGGCACGAGGTCCGACAGGAACTTGAAGAGGAAGACCAGCGCCTTCTTGCTGCCGCCGTGCACGCCCCGCGCGCTCCCGAAGGAGGCCTGGAGGGGACAGGGGCGTGAGGCACGCGGCGGCCACCCTGCTGTCCCCGCAGGGGACGGCTGCCACTGTCTCTGCCTCCGAGAGGGACGCCACAGAGCCATTTAGGTTCAGGGCACTGACAGACGTCATCGCCACGCTGACGGAAGCCAAGGGCTGGAACGGCACCGTGGGGTCTTCTGTACCCCAACAAGGACCCTTTTCAGGTGACAAGGCCACTTCGGAACGGTAATAAACACATGACCCCCAAACTCATCCCAGGAGAGGAGGTGGCCAAGGGGGGGACCTCACGTCACGGAAGGAGCCCTGACCCCGGAACACGCAGACCTCCAGGAGCCGAGAGCCCCTGGGAGGACTCGGGGACAGAGACTCTCGCCAGGCCCCAGCCCTGAGCACACCACCGACAGCGCAGAAGACCCAGCCCCTCGCCACCGGGGCCGCGCCAGGACACCCGCCGCAGCTCCGCCCGGAGGCCGCGGTCCTCTCGAGCGCGGCGATGCTGTGGACAGACGCAGAAGCCGGCGAGGAGAGGCCCCCGTCGCCATTCAGCTCCCGCCCAAGCAGAGGGCCGCCGCCGCCCTCCGCTGAACCCGTCTACACCGAGGGCCACTGCCGCCCTCCGCCGAACCCGTCTACACCGAGGGCCGCAGCCGCCCTCCGCCAAACCCGTCTACACCGAGGGCCGCCGCCACCGCCCTCCGCCGAACCCGTCTACACCGAGGGCCACTGCCGCCCTCCGCCGAACCCGTCTACACCGAGGGCCACTGCCGCCCTCCGCCAAACCCGTCTACACCGAGGGCCGCCGCCACCGCCCTCCGCCGAACCCGTCTACACCAAGGGCCGAGTCCTGGATGCCCACTCAGCAGAGAGCGCGCGTCCACGAGACACTGACAACAGGACCGGAAACGGGCCCACGGGACACGCAGCCCATCTAGGGTTTTTATGTGACGTGTCGAGAGCAGCACCACGTCCCGGACCGCGGTCACAAAGCACGGTGTCACCCAGGAAACAGGCGGCTCCTTCCATTAGTAGAGAAATGACACCCACGTAACTTTTCCAGTCAAATCACTGCTCTGAGGAACTAAGAATTATACTCTAGGCCCCAACGGCTCAAATTTACCATCAGCACAAGGACCACTCTTGCCAGATGGACGAGAAAACGGCCGACGCCCCCACACCCTACAGTTTTCGCTCCTGACCGCCCTCATTTTCTTGTGAGATGGGGAGGGGGCGACCGGGCAAGTGAGGTGGCCGCCTGGGGGCGGCGAGGCCAGGAGGGCGGCTGAGAGGCGCCTGAGGGTTCGGCCGGGGCCGCCGCTGTGGGCCCGCTGCTGGGCCTCCTTCAATCCTCCGACAGCAAGTCGCCGGGACACGCGACCCCCCGGCGGGGAGCACCGGCCGGGCAGGAGAGGCGACCCACCTGGAACCAGTCGGCGTAGGACGGGAACAGGGAGGGGCCCTCCAGCGCGGCCTGACGCACAAGCAGGAACACGGCGACCATGCTGTCCAGGTCGAAGTGCTCGAACGCTCGGGCCAGCCAACGGGCCGCCCAGTCTAGGCGAGAAGGGCCCGTCACGGCTGGCGGCCGGGCGTCCAGCAGACACGCGCGTGTGCGCTCTGCCGGGGAGCACGCGTCCTGGTCAGACCTGCCAGCCCAGGGCTGATGCCAGGGGACCACATGAGGACCCGAGGGAGCCGCACAGCCGCTCTGCGAGGCGGTGGCAGCAGCGGGCAGCGCCATGGGCCAGCCCAACAGCGCCGACCCCAGGACGCGGGGCACCTCCTGGGCAGGCAAGGACTTCTGTGACACCGATTCCCAATGGGCTCGCCCCGAATGCTGGGGTTTTGCTGACAACACACGAATCGTACACGCATGCACACACGTGCACACACGTGCACACACACGTGCACACCAGTTCTACCAAAGCATACCGGAAACCAGCCGCCGTGCTTCCGGGAAGCAGATCACCAGGGTAGACACACAGGACAGCACATGCTGCCAGTTCACCTCGTGTGTTTCCAGAACTTCCTGTACGTGGCCAACCAGCTCCTCCGGGCTCAGCACCACGAAGAGCTGAAACGAAAGGCCCCCCAGCCGTCCAAACACAGCACTCGCGGGTAGGGGCCAGACCCGCACCTGCCTCCCACTCCCGTCCGACACGACACGCGCTGGCACAGTGACACTGTGTGTCTCTCCCCTCTGCAGCGGCCAGTGCCGTGGACGGCTCCACCTGTGGGGGGCCCAGGCCCCACTCTACCAGGACCAGGACGCACAGGGCCTTCCGGGAGCAGGTCCTGGATCGACACCACGCCCACCAGTGCCACTCACCCTGCGGAACAGGCCGGTGAGCAGCGGGTGGGCCCTCGCAAAGCTCCACTCTCTCTGCATCTGAATCGCATCCGAGACTCCATCCGGGGGAAAGCGGACAAAAACGTTAAGTCAGCAATAAAAAGGCTGTGTTTTAAAGCTTCGCCGTCAAAACACGACGTTGTATTAATTTGCATTTTTTCCGAGTATTAGTGAGATTCACCATTTCCCTGTTTTTTTTTTTAACCATTTTCTGTGTTTGAAGTGCCTGTGTCTCTGGCCCAGTTACCCGCGGAGAATCCTTTGTCACATCTGCTGTGTTTTCTCACGCACCAATTACATCTTAGTTTTGCTGCTTTTAAACTTTAACTATCCATGAGCCGCCACTGAGGGTGCTGTGAGAGGCCCTCAGGAAATGAGACACGGCCTGTCAGGGGCATCCGTGTCCCTCTCGAGGACCCACCCGGAGACGCACCCTGCACACGGACAGCCGGGTGGACGAGGCGTTCACTTCGGCCTTAACAGCAGTGAGAACGGGCAGACATTCTGTCCCTGACGGGCGGTGACAGCAGCCAAAGGACACGCACGGGTAGGAGATGACGTGAGCACTAAGCACTTCTAGAAAAACTATGCAAATACTAAGAAAATGCTACGGCTTAGACGTAGTGAAACAGAACCTCGGAATTTCAAGTCTAACTATGTTTTCAAAAATCTATTTAGAAAAGGCTGGAAGAAAGGTTTTGTGTGAAAGATATTCTATTCTGGTGACAAAAGGAGTGACAATTCTTTCTACCCTTCTTTCATTCTAAGTGTTCTTTTTGGAAATGAGTTACTTTCAAACGAAAGGACAGTTAATGACAAAGTGGCCTTCGTGATCTCACGGTGTCTGACAGCACGAAGATAGGCCCGAGCACCGCCGAGGGGGCGCCGGTCCCCCACAGAGCGGGCCTGGGACCCACCTTTCAGCACTGGCTTGTGGGTGAGGAGCTGGGTGAGGGTGTGCCTCAAGAAGGTCTTGGAAGGACCCGCCGAGCTCCCACCGCAGCTGTGTCCACCGAGCACGCTGAACCTGCAGCAGAAGGAGGCTCTCAGGGGGGAGGCGTCCCCAGGTTCCTACGCCACACCAGCTGACGGCATCGTCCCCACACACGGGAACGGCTCAGCAAAGGCACTGGTCTAGCGAGGCGAGCACGGGCCCTGGCACGCAGACCCCGGCTCGCGGTCTCACGGGCATGCCCCTTCCGCAGCCTAGGACTCTCCGCCAGGCCACCAGAGCGCAGGCTTGAAACAGACCCAGGGAGTGTCATTCTGACAAGACAGGAAACCACGAGCAGGCAACAGAGACACCCTCAGGCCCCAAAGGAGAGGTCGGGGAAGAGTGGGAAGGCTGGGCCTGCACAGAGCCCCGGTGGGACCGAGGCCCCAGCGATCACGGCCACCTGGACCCAGTGGAGGGCCCGGCCCCAGCACACCGCACATGCTGCAAAGCCTCGGTCTCCCCACCTGAGACATGGGGGTCTGAGCAGCAGGGCTGTGCCAAGCCTTACGCGGGCACGCGAATGCGGTGTCCCGTGACGGGGCAGCGGGGAGGGAGGGAGAGAGGGCCACCGGCAGAGGGAGCAGGAAGTCACCAACAGGTCACATGGACCTCTGGAGCTAGGGACAGAAAGTGACCAGTCTGTGGCCACGCCACCCTGAACGTGCCCGATCCCATCTGACCCCAGACCCAAGCAGGGCCGGGCCTGGTCGGTGCTTGGATGGGAGACCGCCTGGGAAGACCGGGTGCTGCAGGCGTGAAAATTAATAGGAAGGAAGAAAGAAAGTGACCAGGCCGGAGCGTGCCCACTGCGGGTGTGGGCGGGGCGGGGTCAGAGGGCGACCACGGCCCTGGAAAGCCACACGGGGCCCGAGGGGCAGGTGCGAGGGGCAGAGCCAGGACAGAGCAGAGGTTGCCTGTGGGGGAAGGGTGCGTCACCACCCCCAGGAGCCGGGCTTGGAGGGGTCAGGGCCCACAGAAACGGTGCCGCCTCGTCCATAGGGGTCGCGGGTGAGCCAGAAGGTTCCCAGGGGTCCCAGCTGCCGTCTCTCCTGACACGGACACAATGGCCGGGAAGTGTGCGCGGGGGTCACTTGTTGGTACGTGCAGAGCGTCTAAAACACCAGGAGCGCTAACGTCGCAGGACGCGGCCCGGGGACTCACCAGCACCTCGCTGCCCTGTGCGCCGAGGACCCCTCCTGCACGCTGGCGGCCAAGGCCTCGAGTGCGGCTGGTGCCGGAGCGGGGGGCAGAAAACAGACGTCAGCCACCACGGCCTGGCAGAAACCCCCCACGCACATCTGGTGGGGGCGAGCCCCCCACTTCCACGCTACAGGCCTCCCGGGCCACCTAAACCCCCGGTGACACAAGTCCTTCAGGTGTACAAGTGTCTCAGTCCAGACATGCAGACGATAAAACATCCCCGTTAAGCGTGACCAAGTCCAGCTCCGGACCGACTGTGCGGCCAGCGGGAGCTGAGCCAGGAGAACGGGTGCAGAACAAGTACACCAAGGGACAACCGGGGGAGGTACCTGCCGACACCAGGTCTCGTTCTAAAGGGAGAAGATGCACCCTGGTGACATACGTGACAAGGAAAGGAAGGAAACCAAGAAAGCCCTGGACGGCAAGCTAAGCCAGCTTCGGCCTGGGGCGGGAGGCGACTCACCAGCCAGCATTCTCTGAAGCACGGCCACGGCCACCTGCAGAGAGAGAACGGGGCTGCCGTCACCGCAGTCCGACACCTGCACCGCGCAGAGAACTGGCTGTCACCCGAAAGCGACACAGGAAACGGACTCCCAAGAGACCCCTCCTAGATCCAGAACGTCGCTCCAGCACTAGGGAGGCCGGAGGGAGTGCACAGGTGGGCTTTCCAGAAGGGTCCCTTGTGACATCCAAGACTGCCTGGCCCAGCCGTACCCGCCAGCCCCCCACCTGTCTGCCGGCCCCACGCTCTGCCCTGCCCGCGCCTCTAGCCTTGAAACACGGACCCGGCTCTGGCCAGCATGGGGGCCTCCGCCCAGACTCGTGGTCACTGCCTGTTCCCACGCGCATATCTGCTGGCCTAGGGAATGACCCTGCTCAGGCCGCCCTGTGAGAGGGCACCCCCACCCCGGAACGCCCCAGGCAATGAGCCGGGGGACAGGTGCCCTCCCAGCCGCACCCCAATTCCCTGAGGCCGCACGGCGCTTCTCCCCTACCTGGGGTACACGTTCGGGCTCCGCCTCTCCTCCCAGACCCGGGTTGGTGTGAAATCCCCTCGAGACCAACATTTGCACAAAATCTGAAAACCACAAGGCCCGCCATGTACAGACGCGGTCTCCGAGCAGCCGTGATCACACAGACCTGCTGCTTCGAGGGACTCGAGGGCGAGGACCCGCACGGAGCCATCGCGACACCGTGCTCCTGCCCTGGGGCCTGCCAGCCCCGGCCCAGCAGGTGAACCGTGCTTACAATCAGTCAAGTTCATACGTGAGGGTTTTTCTCCCTTAAACAAAGCAGCAGCTTCTAGGAGTTTCTTGCGGGCTGCCTCCCAGCCAGTCCCCTGCACCAACAACCCAGAATCTTTACAGAAGGATCTAGAAGTTTCACATTCTGGAGACCGAGCAGGAAAAGAACACACCTTCTGAGACTATTAGAATCAAGAGAGCTAAAATTTAAAAGATTTCCTATCTAATTTTTGATTTAAACTGAAATTGTCTAGGGCTCCCTTGTAGGTTTCAGGAATCGTAAGTAGCGGACGTCACCAAAGAAGTTTTAGGAAAAAGGCAGGCATCCGTATGGAACACTCCGCTCCTCTAATCTGTCACCTGCACGTACAGAGTCGCCCCTTGGGGCTCACCGGCGATGCAGGGCACGCTGGCTGGAAGCGGCAGGCCGGGCCTGCTCTGAGGGGAGGTGCCTGTGACAGCCCTGCTGACGGTGAGTCTGGACGTCCGTAAGGACGCAGCCCAGAATTCCCACCCAGGTCCCCACCTTGCTTTTCCTGGGGCCCCTGCAGTTAGTGGCCTCTGTCCCCAACCACCTTGCGTGGCGTGGGGAGCCTGTTCCGTCTCCCTCAGATCGTAACAGCAGAAGCTGATCCAGACGAATCTCCCGCAGAATGGTCCACACTGTGAACTCACCGGAAAGCACCGCCCGGGCGATGTCGGCCTGGGGACTGGACGCGTCCATCTGCTCGCTCTGCTCACACAGACCGTGCAGGTTCCTGAAGAGCCATGCCACCGCGGCCGGCACGTCGGCGTGGCTGGGGACACAAAAGTGCAGCACGCCCTGACCCCACTGTTCCGCAGCCACCGGGCCGCTGTCACCCCCACGCATTTCACTAGGAAGCCTAAGCCACCGAGAATGACCTAGCGGCCGCCTGAGCCATCCGCACCAAGAAGTGACGGCTGACACAGCGGGGCTGTCGGGGACGCCTGCAACTGATGTTAAATGTCGTCATTCTCAAACAGCCATGAACCTGGAGTAGCTCACTCCTGCCGGGGGGAAAGGAGTGCGGTAATACTGATCAGAGGCAAAACGGACGGCGGCAGTTGTGGGCCACGGGCTGTCACCGAGGGCACCTGCCACGCGGAACCATCCGTGTGCGCTGCGGAGCCCTGATCGGGGGGAGCCCTCCCCTGCCTCGCCTGTCGGATGGGAGTTCCGTGGAGCGTCTTTTCGTGTGCTTGGCCATTTGTGTGTCTTCTTCGTGGAAACGTTTACTGAAACCCTTTACCTACTTTTAACTGATTTATTTACATTCCCCCACTTCAACGTTATAAAAACATGTTTCCATGATATCTTCTACCACTTTTACCCTTTCATTGTTTTCCCTTCTTTGACTCATCAAGAATGTTTTTGGTGTGAAGATCCACCTTGTTAAATCCAGATGTGACCCATGTGCACCGCCACCCGTGGTTTCAACGTGGCATTTTCAAGGCCCCCGAACCAGAGGCGCCCCGGTCTTCTGACCAGAAAACAAACAGAAACCTGCAGGGTTCTGCCCGGCCTCAGAGGAACAGCTGCCTGGATACCTAGGGCAAGGACGGCGATCGATCTAAGGTTCCAGATGCTTCTTACACATGCTTCCGATCAGCTCTGAGCCCTCTCTCCCTCACCCCTAGATCGAGAGGTGCCTGGCGCACAGACCCTTGAGTCTCTTAGGAGGAAAGGATACGGGCTTGAGACAAGTCTACCTCAGGTTCGCTAAGCTACCCACTGGTCCATCTGCCAGTTAGCTCTCCCGCGCCCTTCCAGCTGTGCAGGTCACGCTGCTTCACAAAATCCCCTTCCTCACTCTGAGTGAGATTTGAGGCGGGAACAAAAGTACTTGCACACATTCTGTCAACCACACTTACCTGAACGTCTCTTTTCCAGTTCTAAGAAATGTTTTATCACGTGATACATCTTATACAAAGAAACCATCATCAAGTCTGCGCATGGTGAGACTCCAATTACAGGAAAATGTTCTAAGTGATCAAGTACAGGGGACCCCTGCACACAGGGGTTGAAAACCTGCACATAACTTTGCCCCTAAAACGTAAGTGTCGCTGGTCCCTCGGCGTCTGTGGGGATTTGCTGTCCCCGTGGACACCAACATCCGTGGGTGCTCAAGTCCCTTGTGTAAAGTGACAGAGAACAGCACGTACAATGGGCCTCCCGTGTCCGCGGTTCCCAGCTGCGGATCCAAAACACTGTTTTTGATCCTAAGCGGGTTGAGACCACAGATGCAAAACCCAGGGCTGTGAAAGGCCGACTGGACTTTCTGGGAAAAACCTGCATAGAAAGTGGACTCGCGCCATTCGAACCCGTGTTGTTTGAAGCGTGGACTGTGATAGTTGCTCCGGGTCATTTCCGGCTTTGCTATGCAAAGTCCCACTAGGCCAGACTACAGATGGGAAACCACGGGACATCACGGTCATGGTCACGATCGCTGGTGCCCTACCTTTCCAGCAGCTCCAGAAGGCTCACCACGTTCTGTTTATGAAGATGCCACACAGCTTCGAGCAACAAGGAATTCTGGAAAAAATAACAGTATTGTGAGTCCTTTACAATGCATGTTCCTACAAAACGTTCAGTGCACTTAACCGCCACACTCTGCTGAAAATTAAAACGGAGCCTGAAGTATGTATTTTATCCACTAGCTGTAAAACTCACCGCGCCCGTCCCCATCACCAGGTGTGCTGCACGCTCAGATGGGAGCCCTGCCCCGTCGCTGGTGTAAGCCAATTCTCGCCTTCTCCACATGGCCAACACAAGATGACACAACGTGGACTGGCCGCGTCCATCTCTTCTGTCCCTAGAACCCTTCGGTGGCTCCTCACAGCTTTCAGGGCAAAGCTCAGGCTCTTCAACACGGCACAGGCCCTTGGCGATCTGGTTTCCACCTCTCGCTCTGTCCCTGCCCCGTGAAGCCCTTCCCCCTGCAGCACGGGCCCCCGCCGGCCGCCTTCTCTCGCAGTGATCCTCACTCTCCCTTCCCTCCATGCCCCTTGCGCTGTCTTACGAAGCCCTCCCCGCTCCGGTCAGTCCCCCACGCTCATCCGCACACCTGTGAGCGCCTGCATCATCACGCTTCACGTGCACTTCACTGCCTTCCCCCAGCAGGCAGACACCAGCAGGCACAGGGGCCGTACCGAAGCCATAAACGGGCCATCACCTTGGGTTTTTCCCCCCTTTTTCTGTATACCTACTGCTCTAATTTAATAACCAAGCAGTCTGAGTTCTTCAGCTATTCAAAATCTCTAAGCCTAATGAGTTCAAAACATTTCAAGAAAGAACAGGTGAGAATAATGTTTTCAATTTTATTTTTCTAGTTTACTATCTTGCCCTACAAAATTGTCCATACTAAAAAAACGAAGAGGGCGGAACATCATCTTTCCGTGGTGTGGTATGTTCTAATAAATATTACTGATGATGGGTGACTCTCACCCGGAGGCATTTGCTGAAAGCTTTCCCCCTCTCTGTAATTAATGGGATGCTGCATGGGGTCCCTAAGAAAACATAGGATGCTGTGGCTTCACCCAGATCAACATAACACTTTTTGAAAGCTTCTGGAGTCAGAGTTACACTCTCAAACGTACCTGCACCTTCCACAGTTCCTGGCAGAAGGCGTGACGGGAGAACATGCTGTGGGCTGATAAATACTGAGCGATCTCCAACAGGGAAGACAGTTTCTTCTGGAAAGAGAGGTTACATCGGTTTTAAAACCAGGCAAATGCTTGAAACAAGATTAAAGAAATGTCCACCTTCCCCAAACAGCTCAACAGTAACGAGGAGCAGTCTCCTCATTCACGCCGCGTCTTACTCTTTGCTCCAGGTCCAACAGCACCCCGTGGGAGGGCTCGGCGCCCGCCTCACAGATCTGCACCAGGCTCGAGGCCACCACCTGGCTGGACAGGACTGCTGCGGGAACCCCCAGCTGCGAGGCTTGATCCCGCAGAGCAGAGCCTTGGAGAGAACACAAACACGAGAGATGCACCACGAGGTCTAGAACCGGACTCACGACGTAAAGCGCCTTCTTCAAGCTGTAGCACGATGGAAAGTGCCCTTAGAAGGGGGGGACAGGTCTACAGGAAAAGACATAAAATTAAGACAATTCCATGAGTGACGTGTCCCACGCGTCCGTCAGGGGCAGCACCAGAAGCCCGTAGTTCACACACACGTTTGTGTGTTTCGTGGGACACAAACGAGGGAGCTTGGCAGATATGTTCTGCTGAAGGATGCTATCGCCCTTTTCCCAAAGGCGAAAACTGCGGGGCAGCCTGGAAACACAGCACCCACGAGTACACTGTTTTCTCATTTATTTGACTTCCAAAACTATTTAAAAACAAACAAACAGAAAACTGTAACCTTGCCCATTAACTTCAAGGCTCTGAAAACACAGACCAATATGTAAAGTGACAACACAATCGTTATAGCTTCCAGATGACAGCATTAGAAATGATCAACTGCTGTGGCCAGTAAATAATTCATGGTAGAAAGACCGAAAATGCTAAATTCTAGCCATTTATTTCCAACGTTCTCCATGGGAAAGTTATTTCTGTCTTTATTGACAAGGCTTTTATCTTGTCTACATAAGTACAAGGAAGTATGGTGGCAGGAAAACTAAAAAATTCATGAACTAAGGGCTATTTACATTTCTGTGGTCAAGGCTAAGAGCTTCTTACGTAAGCTCTATGCCTCGATCCCAAAGTCCACACGAGAAAGTGTGTAACTGAGTGTGACTCACTGGAATGCTGACGCGTAATTTGTGAAATTCAAATAAAACTATGGCAGTGGAAATTCATATATTTTACCAAGCTTATCATTTAAGGTTATTTTAACAGAAACTTAAAACAAATTAATGAATGGACATCTTTCTGAAATGACAGTCGTTAAATCATAAAAATGTGAATGGCCAGAAAACAACTTATTTTTTGTTATTTCTATAGACCTTCCCCTACCTCGTATTCTCAAACGGAAGGGTGGGCCCCTGGAAACGTATTTCTGGTTTCCTGCCCGCTCGCCCCCATCCAGCATCACCCGTTTCCACCACTCCCACGAATGTGCACGTTACTGTCCCGCGTTTTTCCAGGGACACTTCGGTTCCTGCTGCTCCTGAGGCCCACGCTGAGTCAAACACTGCTTTAAAATAACAGCCTCATAACAAGCCCCAGCCAAGTCACAAAGACGTGATTTGTTCGTGACTTCACATATAAGTAGAAAACCATTAACTGGGGGAACTTAAATTTCTGCTAGTGTAAGCAAATCGAGGCCGCTTAATATAAAGCTCTTCTATAACTCAATATGTGAAAAAGAAGGAAGGAAGAAGGAAGAAAGGAGAAGGAAGAAAAAAGAAGAAAGAAGAAAAAGGAGGAGGAGGAGGAGGAAGCAGCAGCAGCAGCTGGAACTTACCTATGAGTGAACTCGAAAGATCCGTGTGGGCCTCAGGACTCTCACGATCAATCAGCTGGCTGAGACTCAACTTTTTATGTGGCGGACCTTCCACCTGGACACCAAACACAAGGAACTCTGTTTTAAAATTCAAGCCGTGTGTGCATAAACACCACCTGTGTGCATATGATGCTTGTCTACCGCCCCGGTTTAAAAAGTGAAATCAACTAGAGCCTTCTGAGAATTAATAAATTCATTTATGAACTGTATCTCTCAAAATGGTCTCGATTTGTTCTCACCCAGTTAACATTAAGTGGGAGCTTCTACCTGATGGAGGCTGTCCCGGCGTCTTTCCAAGGTTATGCCTTGGCTGGATTCAAAACCCCCAACCCTAAACCTGCCCACAAAGACCAAGCCAACGTCTTCTCACCTCAAGCAAAAGGTGGCTCAGGTTTAGCTGGCGTCTCAGGAGGCTCACTGCCGAGTCTCGGAGCTTCTGCTCCCTCTCGGGATCCAACTTCATCTTCCTGGGCCTTCCGGCTAAGGGGGGGAATCAGTTTTAAGAACCACAGCGCGACTTAAACCAGACGCTGCTTCCGCGGGGGTCGAGCCAAGACGCCCCCGGCCCTCTAACCACGCGGAAAGGTCAGACACCACCAAAGAGGGGGCGTCCACGAATGGCTGCTCCTCCCAATGCCAGGTCAGGAAGGCGACGAAAGACGAGGGGCTGTCACCGAGCGGCGGAGAGAACGCGATCAGGCCCGTGAAAGCTGCAGGCAGCGCGGTGGACCCCGGCACCCCCCCACCCGGGTCGGGGCGGCGGATGCTCGGGCGGGAAGGGGCGTCGGGGCCCGGCGCCGCTCACTCCAGCAGCCCCCGCGTCCACATACCTAGCAGTTCGGCCCACGTCCTCCTCCGGCCCGCGGGCCGCTGGTCTGAGGCGGCGCCCGGAGATCTGGAAACCGACATGACAAGCCAGCAGCGCCCTGGTGGCGGCTCCAGCGTCCGGCCCGCGCTGCCTTCCCATTGGCTGGGCCCGCGCTGCCTTCCCATTGGCTGGGTGCGCGGGGCCTTCCCATTGGCTGGGTGCGCGCTGCCTTCCCATTGGCCGCGGCCCGAGCTGCCCTTCCATTGGCTGGGTCTGCGGGGCCTTCCCATTGGCCTCGGCCCGACGCGCACACCCATTGGCTGGCGGCTGCCTGACACACCCCCCCCCGGGGCGGAGGCCTCGCACTGCGGCCATCTTGCTAAGGTGGCAAGAGCGAGGGAAGCGCCTGACATCTGGGCAGGGTGGAGCTCGGTTTGCGCGTGTGTGCTTCCCAAGCGAGCACAAGGTGGAGCTCGGTTTCGAGTTGACGGTTACCTGTGGATTCAAAACGGCGCAGTTGTGAGAAAACCGCGAGCAGCGTCCTTTAGAACAATCCGGTGTAAACCTGAAAACGGGAACTGAGCCTGCCGGCACTGCCCACGAAGACCTGCCATGACGGAAATGGTCTGTGTCCATTCTGTCCAATACCGTAACTAGCCCCTGAGGCGGCCACTGAGACTGGGAAACTAAATGCTTTCTTTCCTTTGACCTTAATTTGAATTAAAATGGCCACACGTCGTCCCCGCCCCCCCTCCTCCAGACGCGCTGTCATTTGGCCATGCATACACAGGTGTCAAAACTACAAAGTAAGGAGGTGCTCTGGGTACTCTTTAGTGGTTGGTGTCCCCCTCACCATTGTATCTGTAAGATGTATCTGTGTTGTGCGGAGCTGTAGAGCATTCATTTTTCCTGGCTGTATAGTAGTCCACTGTGTGAATACAGGTTTCGTACTGAATATTTTTCTAGATTTAACTTTATGTATCCTGCATCAGGATGCTTTGGCATCTTAAAAAGCCTCACTCACGCACATAGGCCAAGTAACAACACTTCTCTTCCAGGGCCCAAGGTCTTGGGACAGCAGCCAACAAGACCCTGCCCTCGGTGGGGCTCATGCTGTGCACAAGGGTGTTCACTCAAGACTGAACCAGCCCACGTACCCAGCAGCAGGGGAGCGTAGAGAAGACACAAGCTCTTTACATGCCAATACCAAGCACCCCCCCACACACACACACACACACACACACGCCCGAGGAGTGACAAAGCTGAGTACAGGACAGGGTGGATGAGGTGCTGCTCTCCCTGTAAAAAGCGGGTGTGGGAGCTTGGTAGATGCCATCTCCAGAGGGATCAAAGGCCAGTGGACATGGCTGTGTCTGGGCTAGGGCGGGAGACCCCTCAGTTTGTACTTCGGGACATCAAGCCATGTCCAGTGAGCCAACACCCATTTGTGGTCACTTCTGTGTAACATTATGAAGATGGCAGCTGTGACATAAACCTCCCCCAGCCTAGGCTGGGAGGTAGACCCGGTGCACGCAGAGGTCCCTGACACAGCTGCGGTGAGTCATGCACCTGGAAAGTGCTTGGCTTATTTTTAACCACCCTGCACTACCTGTTCACGAAAAGTCCCAACATGTAAATGACCTCCAGGGTCTTCAATGGGAGGCAAGCCACGTCCTCTGGTATTTTCTTGACTCCCAGTCAGGAACCTGGGGTTAGCGCCCCTCCCCTTGCCCTGCCCCACACAGGACAGCCCTCCCATCCTCTTGGCAGGGTGCTGGGACCTTGCTGTCTGTCCTGTGCCCTGGGGCTCCTCCCTCCTCCTCGTCTCCACCACCAGCCTAGAAACTCTGCTGCCCAGTGCGCATTCTGGGCTCCCATTCAGAGATCAAGTACAGCCTGGCCCCATCTGGCCTCCCTTGGGAGTCGTGGCCTTTATCATTATCCCAAAATAAACCTACAGCACAAAACCAGGGCCTCTCGAGTTTCAGCTTTTCCTCCGGGACCCCTGAGCCCGGCCTGGCTGGGAGGAGTGGGACAAAGAGGGCATTCAGGGGCCTCTGCGCTGCGGCAACGAGCCTGGCTGCTCGCTGCTCACTGTGCACGGCTCCGTCCCTGGGGGAGGCCGGCCTGCTTTCCGATCCGAGGTGGAATCCGCAAGGAGACGGGAGCGCCTCTGCCCTCCACCGCCATGGCTGAAGCCTTCTGTTGAGGGTCTCGGGGAGCGGACGGGCCTCGACCACAAATCGTCCTTGGTCTGAAACCCACTTGCCCATGTGCCTGACTCAGTGTGACCTTTGTCTCAGCACAGAGTGTTCTCACCGTGCTGCCTTGCACCCTGGAGCCCTGACCTGTCTCCCCGAATCTTGTCCTGTAGCCCACAGCACACCTGGAGACCCAGCCTCAATTTACCTTTTTGGCCTCCAGAAGCCTAAAGTTAGGATCCTGGAGCTTGTGTGTCTGCAAAGCTGCGCAGGTATCATTCCTAGAGCGTTCGAACCTGTGGCCACGTGCAGTCCTGCGCCGCCCACCCTCGGACTGCATCGCCACGGTGGGACCTGCCTGGGTTTCTCTGGGCTTTCCCAGGCATGAGACATCGGTGCCCAGCGCTCAGCAGATACGTGTGAATGAACAGCCCACACGGTAAGATGAGTATCTGGGGAGTGTCTCTGCAAATGCGATAACCTGACAAAGCAATTCTGCGATTCTAAGCACTGGCGGATTAGTCATCGCACTCAATGTTTCTCTTCTGTCCCCAAGCACAGCCCACGGTGACGATGACATCCCGCCCATGGGATTCCCCAACTACTGGCAGTGAAGTACTCAGAACACGTTTTTTAGAAGTGCCTGAGGCAGTCCCAGAACCCTGGAGCTGACCTTGCCCTGGAGCTTTCCAAGCTAATGGCTGACGATCAACCCTGCCATATTTCAGCTGAGTCTCTTTTTTTTAACAGCCGGAAAGAAAGTACTTATTTCTAAAATCCAAATGGCAAGTTCAAGTTAGGGAAGAACTAACATTGCTTTGATTCTGATGTTGTGTTGCCTACTCCTTGGACGAACAGCTAAATGTTTTATCCCTACAGCCATTTTCAATGGAATGCACCCCATTCAGGTGCCACGTGCAGTGCACACGTGTAAGAGATGAGCGTGCACTGTTGCCCTGGTGCGCAGCCCAGACAACCATCAGCTACCCACAGGAGTTCCTTACAGGAGCCCTCAGTCTGATTTCGAATACTGATTAGGCTTTTTAACCAAAAGTATGGGCCGTGCTTGGGACCCAACCACAAGGAGGAAATGATTATCTTGATTTTGCTAGTGATAAGTGATCCCTGTACCCAGAACTCCCACCAACCAATCAGAACCCAGCGCCGTGGGCCCATGTGAGCGGTTTTCTCCTCCGGGAGAGTCCAGCTTTGCTTCTCAGAGTTGGTTTACAGGCCACTTACAAGTCTCCTAGGCTGGACTCTGCCTCTCACCGCCACCCTCAGGCCGCACCGGGCTCACTTCTCACTTTGGGTCCATTTCTAAGTCTCAGGCATGTGGGACGAATGACGGGGGAGGAGAGAAAGATGGTTTCTAGAAGTATCTAGAGAGCTGACTGATGCATCCGCCCCTTCATTATGGTCACGGCTAGGGGGATAACCCTTAGATACTAAGATAAGTAAGTGAAACCTAATTTTAAAAACTTTTAGGAAAGCCTCACTTTTAAATCTTGCTGGCTGATGTCTCAAAAGGTGCACCACGATCCCTAAAATAATGATCAATGCCAGACCAGAAGGGGTAGTGTACCCTTACGCAAGTGACTTCGAGGGCTGCGGGGTCGGCCAGGTGTGAGTCTTCAGGAGGTCCTTCCCTGCTCACCACATGCGATCCTGCAGCCGCGTTAGCGAGTTTAGCGAATCTGAGGCCCTTTGCAGAACAGGGAAGGCGCTTCTTGGGATGGCCCAACCAGCTTCTACGAGGGTGATCACCGCCTTCCGCTCTGTCCACTCATACGGGACACCCGGAGTGGGGAGGGGTGCGGCTCGGCCCGCAGCAGGAGCCACATCCTCGAGACCAGAGGTGTTGCCAACGGAAGCCCCATCCCTGCGGACTCTGAGAGCAGAAACCAGCCCTCTCGTGGGCCCATTGGGAACACGCTCGCCGTGCGGGGGAGGCCTGTTCCCGGAGCACTCACACCTGGCCCTGTGTGACATGAGTCAGAAGGGACTTTCCTGGAACCACTGCCACCGCCATTGCCCTTCCTGAGGGTTCCAACCGCCTCTGCTCTAAGGCAGACCTCGAAGTTGCTCACTGGCCACTGTGGACGACCGGTGTGCGTGTGTGTGCACGCGTGCGCACGCAAAGACTAGGCAAAGACCACCCAGTCCCGGGATCCTCGCAGCATTGATTCAGGAGAGAGCACCCACCCCCACCCCCCCGTTCCCCCTTCGAGTGCCAGCGGTCCACCCGGAGGCCCAGGGACTGAGAATAGAAACTCTGGGCACAATCTGTCTTCATCAAACTCCTTTTTGTTCAAAATATCCAGATGGGATAACCTGACACGCAGGCCCCAGGTGGCAGCCTACACCCCCCCACCCCCCAGTCCTCCTTCAGATGAGATGAAACTGCCCCGCGGCTGTGCTTTCTACGCCCGGCTGTTCAGAATCACCAGGCCTGTCACAGGATCTCCAGCCAGGTTGAAATCTCCAGGAATCTGCATGTTTTGTGCTCCCCAGGGGGCCCGGGGCCGGAGCCCACCGCCTCATGGCCATTTATTCTGTAATTGCATTTTGGCTTTTGTCATTCTGTCCCCGTAAAACTGGCTCGAGAGGGCTCCAGATTAGCCTGACTAGAGCGACCTGGGTGCCGGGGCCACCCCTCCCCCTCGGAAGGAGTGAGCCAAGGGGAGTGCGGGGGGGGGGGGGTACTTGTGAACGGGGCCTGTTTTATTTCTCCTGGAAACACGAGGGCGTTTAACGCAGACACGTCTCCCGCTGGAAAGGGTCGTTTATTCTGTGCTTCATACCGGGGGTCTCCCTCGCTCTCATGACCCTATAGTCACCTCCTGAGGTCACCTTGCCCGGTGGCCCTCCACAGAGGCCGCAGCGGGCATCACGCGCTCCTCCACCTCTGTAAGCCTCTGTGTGCGTGTGTGTGTGTGAGTGTGTGTGTATGTATATGTGTGTGAGTGTGTGTGTATGTGTGTGTGTATGTGTGTGCGTGAGTGTGTGCGTGTGTGTTGGGGGGCGTGATTCGCAGCCCTCCGGGCTCTGTTCCGCATCTCAGCGTCCAACGTGCCCGAACCCGGCCACCACCGCGCCGTGTCTGGGGCTGGACGTCCGCCTAAACCCGCGTGTAAGCGCGTGGGCGCCCGCCGTCTGGGTTTGCCCGGCGGCGCGGGGGCGCAGAGAGCCGCGCCTGGGTCCCCGCTTCCCAGGGCCCGGCTCCGCGCGCCCCGACCCCGGCCCTCCCGGCTTCCCCCCCCGCCCCGGCCCCGCTCCTCCCGCGGGTCCCCGCGCCACCCCCGCCTCCCGCGCTCGCCCTCACCTGCGCCGCGCGCGCGGGGCGGGGCCGCCGCGGATGACACAGCAGCGGCCGGAGCGCGGGGCCCGCCCCCCGCGCTCGGCGGGTGCGTCGGCCGCCCGGGCGCGGCTGTTATGGAGACGGGCCCGGCGCGCGGGCGGCGATGATGGGGCGGCCATGGCCCGGGCCGGCGGCGGCGGCGGCGACGCGGCGGGCGCGGCGCGGCCCGAGCCGTGGGAGCTGTCCCTGGAGGAGGTGCTGAAGGCCTACGAGCAGCCCATCAACGAGGAGCAGGCGTGGGCCGTGTGCTTCCAGGGCTGCCGCGGGCTGCGGGCCGCGCCGGGCGGCCGGCGGCGCATCCGCGACACGGCCGACATCCTCCTGCGCAGGGACGGCTCGGTCGGCGCGCGCCCGGAGCCCGGCGCCGCAGGTGAGGCGGGCGGGGGTGTGGCCGGCGCGCGGGCGCGCGGGCGCGGGAGGTCGGGGCGCCGGGGGCTGGGCCGGCGTCCGTCTCGGGGAAGGGACCGCGCGACCCCCTGCCTCCGGTCCCGGACCCGGCGCGCCCTCCGCCCTCTCCCTGCGGGGCCGGAAGGGCCCTCGCGGCCCTCCCTCCTTTCTGCGTTGGGGGCCCGCCCGCGCCCCCGCCCCCGCCCCGGCGCTGCGCTGGGACTCGGACCTCCGTCCCAGGCCCGGCCTCTCCCTCTCTCCCTCTGCTGGACTCGGGCGGCCCCTGCTCGTCCCCAGCCTTCCCTCTCTCTCCCTCGAAGCCCCTCCCCCCAGCTGACATCCCCCAACCGGGAGGCCATCACTTCCCGGCAGGGACAGCCGCGTGAGGCTGGCCGCCTGCCGCGGGGTGCGTTTGCTCAGAGGACGGACCTCGGCTGCGCACCTGCCGAGGACAGGCTGGATTCTGGTCCCCTCCCCCCCCCGCCCCCAGGCATCCCGGGCTCTGCGGGTCTGAGCCCTCAGCCCGCCCTCCTGTCGCCCAGCCATCCGCGGTGTGGAATGTGTGTTGCACTGGCAGCCGCAGGCCGGGTGCCTCAGGCGGGACGGGGACAGATGTCTCCTGTGGGCTCTTTCTCGTGGGTAAGAGGGTGGGATGACGACAGGGCTGTGCGCCTCACGGAATCCCTGCTGAATGGCCACCGACGTCCTGGGGTAATGGGGAACAAGGAGAGTGTGTAAAACTTGGGGGGTGACTTGCCTCGTCCCCCCCCCCCCCGCCGCCCATAAACCATCAGCGGGAGCCGACCCTTATGCCCTTGAAGGGTACGGGAAGTCTATTCAGGATGGTGAGTTTGGGTGAGTTTTTAGAATTTATTTATTTAATTCTGTTACTAGTTTCAAAGTTTCGGTGCGTTTTAGCTTCTTCAGGAAAAAGTTGCTGGTGTGGAGGATGTGGTGATGTCACCCCAGAGCCAGCTCCCTGCGGGGGAGCACAGAGCCTGGCCGCGGGTGCTGGCGGGGGCTGGACTCTCTCCGGCCAGGCCCCGAGAGCTGTGCGTTCGCTCACATCCTCAGGGCGGGCGTCAGGGCAGACCGGGAAGGACCAGGGCAGAGGTGGACAGAAGCCACAGTTGCGTTGTAACAAGGAGCGGTCGGCGGAGCCGCACCCCAGGGCCCCCACCCTCTTGGCGGGACCCTGTGAGTTGCTGTATTTTGCACAGAAAGCACCAGTGTATCTGACAGGTGAAATATAAGTGCAAGTTCTCCGACGGTACCCCACTTTACACTCGGGTAAGCTGAGGCCCAGGCCGACCCAGAGTCGCACGGAAAGCAGCAGGGTCTGGATCCAGCACCCAGCACATGCCCTCAGAGGTGGGGGTGATGCCCTCCGCTCAGCTGGGGGGCCCCGGGGTCCGCACATTCACACAGATCGTCTCTCGAGCCGTGCTCTCCTTATTGCAAGACCACCCGAGCGCCCCTCCCCATCCCTGCAGGCGGTATAACCTCGGCTCCCGGCGGGAGCAGGGCAGCACTGGGGGGTCCTGCTCTGACCCTCTGACTTTAAAGATGGGGCAACTGAGGCACAGGGTGGGAAGTGGTTGCCACCGGTCCTAACAATGAGGCACACCTTGCACCCCTCTAACTGGGGGAGTCACCCCATGTTTCTCATTGGCACTCTCCTAAATGGCCAAGACCGCCGTGCTCAGGGGTGGCGCTTGTCCTCAGGGGTGGCGCTTGTCCTCAGGGGTGGCGCTTGTCCTCAGGGGTGGCACTTGTCCTCAGGGGTGGCGCTTGTCCGGTGCTCGCCCCCGGGACACACTGTCCCTTTTTCCTGGACATAAAGACCCATCAGCACACGTCCTGCTGTTTCCCTGCTGGCCTCGAGGCTGGAATTCCAGGGGTTCCGGCCACGCCCCCGAGTTGACTTTTACGGGGGAGGGGTTCAGCCGTGGCCTCAGGAGCCCAGCTTCCTTTTCCATCGATGTGACCTTCGGTTCCCTTCTCGAACGTGCCCCGTGAGGCCTGAGGCGTGAGGCCTGCGTCCCTCTCACGATTAAGAAGTAGGTTACCTGAACTTGCTTTCCTGCCTCTGACCTTTGGACCCGCCGTCCGTCCAGGCGGCGAGCCCAGTGTTCTCGGGGCTGAGTGATGGCTGGGAGTTCACAGGAAGCCGGGCAGGTGCTTGTTTCCTGCTGTTAATGGCAACGAGGAAGGCATTCGAGGGGCCCCTCGGTGTCTGTTTAAATGAACTTTCAAGAAGTCAGCCACAAAACCACGCCACGCTTGGGGGGATGAAGAACGGTATCTTCATGAAGTGGGAACCTCCCCCCGTTCCAGGGGCGTGGGGAAGGCGCCCTCATAACCGTGTGGAAGGAGGAGACAGGAAAGCTCTAGCACGCGGCGTCATTTTAAGAGGCCGTATTGAGCCTTCTGACGGGGAAAGGGTCCCCTTATATGTCGGTGGGCAGGAAACCCCGCCAGGCGTCACCGGTGTCAGGCTCCTGCACGTAGCCCCTCGATGTAGCCACAATGCATGACACGGACCCTTCCCACTCGCCTCAGGGTGCAGCCCTGAGTCCCTCAGGCCTTGGGCTCTGTGCTCACTGCACCCCGTCAGGGTGGCCCGGTACAGGCGCAGTGTGGACAGGAAGCCGGGCGGCCCAGGGGCAGGTGACAGCAGCTGGCACCTGCAGGGGGCTTTCAGTAACTGGGGTGCAGTGTAGTTCTCGCCCCTGACGAGAGGCACTCCCCTTCAGAAAAACGAGGAAGGGCTGAAGGTGCCCGGGGCAGGTGGCCCGGAGGGTGCCTGGCCCCTGGGTGTGGGGGAGGGTGCGGCCCTGGGCGTGCCCGTGAGCCGGTGTTTGCAGATAGCACTCCCGACTTAGCCTCACCTCTGAGCAAGGGTTACCTCACGGGAAGGCTGTCCCTGGCCAGCTGTGTCTCTATGGTGACGTCACAGGTGACCCCGGGGGCAACTCAGCCCGTGTGGCGCTGTCACCCGACCCTCCGTTGTTGAGCTTTGCCCTGTGCTCTCAGGGGAGGCCGTGCCACTTGAGAAGGGGTCCTTGGGGTCCCTGTGCACCGTTGAGCTTTGGCTTGTGGGGGATACGGCCTGCATCCCGAGGTGTGTGACGGGCCCCACAGAGGGGGCACTGGGGTTGTGGCCACGTAAACAATTGCGCCAGTGAGTGTCGGCGGCGGGAAGACGCCGAAGGTTCGCCCCGACCCTGTCAGACCCCTCGGGGCGAGGCCGCGGCAGACAGGGAGGCTGCGGGCAGTGGCGTCCGCATGGCCAGGCAGAGCAGCCTGCGCTGTCCAGGCCTGGAGGGCGTGCCTGCTCTGCAGAGCGCGGGCGCCCCGTCCTGTGTCCTCCTGAGTGTGTTCACCTTGAGGCCTCCCCCGGGGACTGGAGGCAGAGGAGGCGGACGGCACGACGTCCCCTGGCGTGGTGTCCCCTGGCGTGGTGTCCCCTGGCATGGCGTCCCCTGGCCGCATGACACTGCCCGGTCACAGCAACACACGTTCCCTCCCGCCCTGTCAGAGGTCACAACCCGAGATGGCCCCCTCGGGCGGACGCTTCTCAGGCCCCCTGCCCTGCTCCCCAGGTCCGCTCGCGTGGGCGGGGCGTGTCCGGGCCCTGACACTGGGCCCCGCAAGTTGGTGGCCGGTGTTCTACCGAGCATGCAGCGGAGACACCTCGGGCGGGAGGGATGCGGGCTCTCCCAGCGGGACCACCTCGGTGACAGCAGCAGGACGCGGCCCTCGAGCCCACCCAGCTCTGACAGGGGCGGCTCTCGCACTCGCACCCACCGCCGGCATGTGGCACAGACACACTGACATGGGCCCGTCTGGAGTATCTGGTCCTCCCTGTCCGCGCCAGGCCCGACAGTGAATCTGGCAAGTTCCCGGGACCCCTCTGGGTCTGTGGGCCCACTGTGTGGGGTTCCCTGGGCCACACCTGAAGAAGGGGCCCCCAGCCTTGCTGGGACACCCCCAAAGCCAGGATGACTCAGACGCAGATGGTCGGAATGGGGCCAAGGCCTGGCCGCAGGGCCAGGGGCTGACGCTCAGTCAGGTGACCAGGTGACCTGGGCAGGGCCCGCGCCCTCTCTGGGCTGCACTGTGGCTCCACAGAGAGGGCTGAAGGAAACAGCCCCCGAGAAGCCCCCGAGAAGCCCGCGTGGGCCGCCCTTAGCCGAGCGTGGTGGGGGCGGGGGGCGCCAGTCTTGGACCGTCGAGGACGACTTGGAGGGCATTGCCTGCCTCCCGGGCCGGTGGGGGCGGGGGGGTCTCCTGGCGCTGTCCCAGGACACATTCACTCGGTTCCTGGGGTCTTGCTTGGCGGGGAGGAGCCCACACCCCGTGGGTGAGGCGTGAGGCGGGCACTGGCGGAGGTGAGGCGGAGGGTGGCGGCCTCGCCACAGACACCTGGGTGCTCTTGGCCCAGAGAGCTCTCTGTGTTTGCCAAACAAACACGCAGCCTCCCGGGGGCCCGTGGGTGGCATCTCCCTTCCTGCGGCTGCTGCTCACGTCCTGAGACCAGCACCCCATCCGGGGCGTTCCCCGATGATGTGACAAGCACCACTGACAGCTCACTGGACGCCGACACGAGGTGTGTTCTGTTTAATCTGTGCAGTGGCCCGGGTGGTGGTGGCAGCCCTGTCTTATAGGAGGGCTCCAGGGAGGCTCGGAGAAAGGCGGCAAGTTGCTCTAAGCCACACAGCTTGTCCGACGCCAAGCTCCTGCTCTGAGCCGGGTGAGGAGGTGACGCTGTCACTTCGCTCGCGCGCACACACACACACACACACGCACACGCAGACATTAATCTTGACTCTGTAGCACGCCCCGTGCTCCAAATGCAAAAGCGTGAAGGGAACAGGCCTCCGCCAGCCTCGTCACCGCGGCAGAAGGCTCAGCTCAGGGCCGTTTTGCATGCACGCCCTGTCGCGTGCACACCCTGTCGCGTGCACACCCTGTCAGCACGGGCTGCCCTCGGCTGTTCCCCTGGGGGCTCAGCTCGCCACATCACAAAAGACACCTCCTCTTCCTCGTGGCTGTCCATTGTCCCCTGTGGACGTCTCCACATGTCTCAGTGGACGCTCAGGTGTTTTGCTTTTAGGAAGGAGGTGGCGTTGAGTGCCACGCCACGTGGGCTCGCCCCCTAGGCCCCCTGCTAAGTGCGGGGTGGGGGGTGGGATTCTGAGAAGCTGCGGGTACCGCCCGGGCGGTCGTTGCCATCTCACACCAGCCCTGTGGGACTGTCCTCCATCCGTCCCCTGACATCTGACGGCCCCGAGCCGGAGGTGGGAACGGCAGGAGCCCCTGGGCTTCGGACGCTGCCCTCGCAGTGTCCACTCACGTCCGTGTTTAAGGTCTCCTGGGAGACCCCTGTGGCTGGCCTCCCTCAGATGTGTGGGTCTCCCTCTTTGGAGGGACGGAGAGCGGTTTGGGGCCATCCCCCGCCCCGATCCCCAGTCCGAGGAGTCAGCCACAGCTGAGCCTGGCCGGGGGGCCCTGGCGGTCTCGTGGGCGCAGCCCCTCCCCACCCCCGCAGAGCACTGCGCCCTGGGAGGGGTCTGCACTCACTACCTGGCTTGTTCTCGCTTAGCCTGGGCAGGTGTCCTGGACCTGCAGGTGCGGAACTGAGGGCGGAGAGCCGCAGCCGCAGGTGGCACAGGTGGGCAGGCCCCTCGGCAGGGCCCTTGCGCCCATCCCCCCAGGCAGCCGGGCTGAAGCTGCCAGGTGTCCTCCCCCCCCTCGCCCACCTGCTCAGCAGCTGGAATCACTTCCTCCTGCAGTTGCTGGGACTCCCGGCTGCCGAGTCCCCGGGACTTCGCTCTCCCGAGTGACGTCTTTGGTCTTTCACTACGAGACTCAGGAGCCCATCAAAGAAAGTTCCCCGGCGTCTCGATTTCTCCTCATTTGTTATTTTATACAAAAGGAACCGGAGCGGCTTCCCCTTCTCGTGCACCTCGGCACAGCTGTGCTCGCCGGGGGAGGGGGCGCTGGTGGGAGGGGGCCAACGTCGGGTCTGCGTGCCCTCAGCCCCTCGGTCCCCGCTGCCTCTGTCTGGGTCTCCACTCCCCGATACTGTTCCAGTAAGGGCAACGCTGCGTGCCACGCCGGGGAGTTACGGCGGCCCCCTCAGTTACACTGGGATATTCTGGGCTTCTCGGGCGGGAGGGTACCCTTTGGGGTGTGGCAGCGCGTGGCGTGGGTCCCAGCTCAGCCGTGCGTTCGCTGTAAGGTCTCGGGGCGACTTCTCCGTCTGCCTGAGCCGCAGTTTCCTCGTCTGTAAAGAGAGCCACAGCCCCCGCCTCCCGGAGGCGGCTGTGCAGATTGGAGCCATAATTCAGCCAAAGAGCAGCCACAGCCTCCACCTGCCCCCAGCCTCACCAACGGGCAGCTCGCTCATCGAAAGCCAGGCTCCCCACATTCTTGCAACTTGAGGTACAGCCATGCCCAGGGACACTTGCTTCTGTCAGCATGCGGCTGGGTCGTCGGCCAGGCCCAGAAGCGTCCCAGGCAGCCCACCCAGGGCACTCGCAGGCCCTGGAGGCCTTGGCCCGACTCGGAGCACGGGGGCCCCCTTCCTGGTCGTCTGGGTCCCTCCAGCCAGCGCCCCAGCTCCAGGTCTGAGCTCCCCGCCGGCTGCTGTCCCGTAAACCCCGCCCGGGCCGAGAGCAGCCAGGATCCCATTATTTTAATGGACCCGCAGACGCAACCTCCCTCTGCCTTTGGCAACCGGCCTGGAGCTCGATGGCATTTTGAAAATTTCTGTGTAGTTAGCAGGTTCGTTTAGCGAGGAATTTCGTGCTTTGTGTTTTTTATAGCTCACCTCATTCCAGAAAGAGTTTAGGGCAGCGAGGCCCCCGTCCTAACACGGGCCTGCGTGCCTGCCGGGCTCGGGCAGGCTGGGGGTGCTGGGCCGTCCGCGTCTCGTCCAGCCTGGGGGCTTGGGAGGCCCTGGGGAGCGGCTCAGGGAGCAGCTGCAGCACAGATCCTGGGGTCCCCCGGCTGTGACTCCTTCTGGCCAACAAGTTCAGCCCCCGGGGCCTCTGTTGCCTCATCCGTGAAGTGGGTGCCAGAGCGCCTACCTCCCGAGCGGGACGTGGGTTACACAAGTGGCTTCGTCCACATGCTAACTCAGTGCCATGCTTAATAATAAACACGATAAAACGCAAGAGACCAGTTTAGCATCTGGGCTTCCACGAGGGGCCCGGGTCTGGCAGGGGTGCGGACGGTCTGTGTGGACGCCCCGGATCCAGGGTGCTGGCTGCGGCTGACGTGCCCGGCTCGGCTCCGGAAGGCTGGCCAGCCCTCGCTCTGAGCCTGGGCTCCGTCTGAGCGATTCGGGGCGCCCGGCTCCCTTGCGCCAAGAGCCTTAGGCGGTGAGGTCCCACGGGGCGACTCAACCCACGGCCGCCTCCTCCCTCCTCTTGGCTTTTTCCACTCTTGCCTGCAGCCCCGCTTCCCCCCGGGGGCGCAGACTCGGGGAGGCTGCCGTGTGAGCTGGGAGAGGGTCCCGTGGGGCCCTCCTGGCCCCCCGGCACCTGGGCGTCCAGCCCGGAGCTGGGTCTTGTAGGCGTCTGTCCCAGGGGCTCGGCCCGCTGCAAGCTCCTGGTGTCTGACGGAGGGTTTGGGGGTGCGCGGTGTGTTCCTGGGGGGGTGGGGGGGCCCTCCCTCAGGTCTGCGGGTGGGAGGCACGTCTTGACTTCCTGTCTTTCTTCCCGCAGAGCCCACAACGATGGTGATGTCGCCGGCCAGCTCGGAAGCCCAGGTACTTCCAAACCATTTTTAGGTTTGCTTGCTACATGTTACAACTTCCAGGCGTCAGGCGATGTAAATCGGAAGCTGCAGAGTTACACTATTGTTTCCGTGGGCAGGCCGGGGCAGGACAGGGTGGAGTTCTCGGAGGGCTCGCTGAGAAGGATTTTCTGGGAGTGGGCGGGTGAGGAGCAAGCCCTCGGTGCAGGGAGGACCCCAGAAGCAGTGGTCCTGGGCTCGGCCCCCTGGGTATAGACTGTTGGGCACAAGGAGTGTGGGGGGGGGGTCAAAGAAGAAAATCAGCCCAGGACCCCCACCCCGCCCAGAATCAGACCTCGGCCGTGGGGCTGCTCCCACGTCTCCCAGCCACGCCCCCCCATCCCCCAGGAATTGGTCCGGAATCTGGTACTCGATGTGCATCATACACCACCTGTAGGACGGTTCTCTGCCAGCAGCTGCCTCACGTCACACGCGGTGCCCACCGGGGTGGGCGCAGGCCGAGGGCGGCCGCAGCCTCTGCCGCGGAGAACTCAAAAGCAGCAGTAGAACCGTCCAGAAGGTCCCCTCGTCGTCACCGCGTGCCGGGGACTCCTAGTAGTGTCCGTGACGAGGTCCCCGGGCTCTTAAACATCACGCTGCTTAGGCTCGCCCTGCATTCTGGGTTGTCCTGCACATCGTGTGTTAGAATCTGGGGGTGGGGGGACAACGTGTCTTCAAGATTCGTCCTCGTCGCTGTGCGTGGCTGTCGCTCCCTTTCGCTGTGGCACGCCGTTCTGATAACCCGTTTGCGTAAAGCCGGGGACACCCCTCGGCCCCCCAGGCCGTGCCGTGGTCCCGCCTTCCCACGGAGACACAGCCACTCCCGCCGCTGCAGAGGGCTGCTGCGACGGGTGCCGAAGCCGCTTACGGGGAACTTGTCGGTGGGGTCTGACCTGGCGGCCCGTCGGTCCGCCTGATGGCCCCACCGCAGGACGTGGCGAGGGGGACGCCGATCACGCCGGCCTAGACTCGCCGCCGGCTCCCGGCTGGGGTGGCCGGCAACCTCGGCTCCTCTCCGTAGCCCCTTCGGCCACTGGGCTGGACCCCACTGGCCGGGTCCCCGGCCACAGGGCTGGAGGTCCTGAGACTCTGGCTGGCTTCCCAGACTCTTCCCTACAGGGAGGGGGTACGCTGGCCCCCGGAGGTGCGGGGTGCGGGACGCTGAGCTGCTTCGATGCCAGCTGCTGGCTAGGAGCCCGTCGCCCTGCTGAGGGCCGAGAAACGGGGAGAGGCTGGCTCTCCCACTGGTCCCCTGAACCCACAGACCACACCCCCCACCCCAGGCCTCCCCCAGGCTCAGGGTAATTTCCAAGGCGTTTCTGCAGGACAGAGAGCCCTGTTCTCGCCCCGTCCCCACCCAGTGTCGCTTCCACCACCTGTCCTCCGTTCTGCTCAGGCTGGCTCACCTGGGTTCCCGTGGTGGGGCCACAGGAAATGAGAGGAGAGTCGGGGACCGCTGAGGTCAGGTGAGGTCAGGAGGGAGGGAAGGCGTCCTGGCGAGGGTGTGGCTACCCCGCCTCACGGGCCACAGACAGACCTGCGTCCTGAGTCCAGTTTGGCCACGTCCTGGCTGTTGTCAGGTGACCTGACTTCCGGGCCTCTGCCCCCTACCTGCGACACGGGAGCTCATCTTGTGCATCGTTGCGAGGGTATGCGGCAGAGGGCTCAGCTAGTGCCACACGCAGGAGAGTCGTCCTTTTGTGTCACTGTCGTGAAGAGAAAACTCGAGAGCCGCTTAAAACACAAACGCGGAGCCCTGTGCAAACTGGAAGTGACACCCTCACGGCCCCCGTCCTCCCCACCCGGTGTGGAGGTGTGCCCCTGGCCCTCTGCACCCCGCACCCCGCACGGTGCTTCTCTGTCCGAGCAGACCCCCCTCCAGCAGGGTGTCGGGGTGCCGAGATGAGCGCTTTCCCCGGACGTCCGTGAAAACGGGGTCCCTGCCGAGTAGAACTGAGAAGTGCCGAGCTAAGAGGCCTCTCTCCTGCCAGACGCACGACTCTAAACGTGCTGATGCACTTTGAAAAAAGCTCGCTATGGGGAGTCTCAGGTCTATATAGCAGCAAGCAGGAGCATCGGGGGGCCCCACGGCAGCCGCGAGGGCCCCTCCCGAGAAGCTGCACCCCTCTGCCCTCCCCCCACTTGGGCACAATTCGTTTTTCAGGCTAGATTCACACATATTGCAATTTTCATGCAGTTGAAAACATGTAGGTGAGAAGAGGTCCCTTTTTAAGGGTTCAGGCGCCAAACTCTCTCACGTGTGGTTAAGCACTTAATTCCGGGAGCACGTAGGGGACGAGCCAGCCTTTCCCTCTGCTCACGGCGCAGCGAGGCTGACGTTTAATTGGGGTGTGTCTGTTCCGTAACCCTCTCTATTGGGGTCCGCTCTGCACCTGAGCCCGCTGAGCCCTGACAAACGCGTATATCATTTCACCAGCTCCGAGGACACAGACCTCTCCCATCACGCCAAAAGTTCCCGTGCCCTTCCGCGCCCCACCCCGCCCCGGCTCAGAACCCTGACCTGCCTTTCCAGGCGGTTGCTGAGCCTCGTCCTGCCTGGCGTTTGGGCCGAGGGACCAGCCGCAGGGAGGCTGGGCCGGCTTCCCTCACGCGTTCGTGGGGGCCACTGTGCGTGGTTGCTCCCCGTGCAGCTGCCTCGTGCCCCGCTGGGAGGGCGTCCACAGTGTGTGTGTCACCCCCGGGGGAGGCAGGGGGGCCCGCAGGCTGGGGTGCTCCCGGTGCAGGCCCGTGGGGACGCTCCATTGCCTCTGCCTGAGTCAGTGGCAGGAGGCGCGGTGCCCCCCCCCCCCCCCCCGCTGGGCACGTCCTGTCGCGAGGAGCCGCCTGCGGTCTCCCGCGTGGCTGGGCCGGTGCGCGAGCGCCCTGGGGCTCCGGGGCCGCGTTCGGGTAGCCGCGTTCGGGGGGCCCCCGCAGGCCGGGGTGCTCCCAGTGCAGGCCTGTGGGGACGCACTGTTGTCTCTACCTGAGTCAGTGGCAGGAGGCTGGGCCGTGCGCGAGCGCCCTGGGGCTCCAGGGCCGCGTTCGGGGGGCCCCGCACAGGGCTGCCTCCGTGCTCCTGCAAAGCCCGCGACTCAGGCCCCGCCCGCTGTGCCCGCCCCGCAGCTGGTGCAGTCCCTGGGCTTCGCCATCTACCGCGCCCTGGACTGGGGCCTGGACGAGAGCGAGGAGCGGGAGCTCAGCCCGCAGCTGGAGCGGCTCATCGACCTCATGGCCAACAACGACGGCGAGGACGGCGGCGGCGGGGCGGCCGACGAGGGCTACGGCGGCCCGGAGGAGGAGGAGGAGGCGGAGGGCGGCCCGCGGGCCGTGCGCAGCTGCGCGCAGGCCATGCGGCTGTGCGCCGCCCGCCTCACCGAGCCCCGGGGCGCCCAGGCGCACTACCAGGCCGTGTGCCGCGCGCTCTTCCTGGAGACGCTGGAGCTGCGGGCCTTCCTGGCCCGCGTGCGCGAGGCCAAGGAGGTGAGCGTGGGGCGCGGGGCGCGGGGTGCGGGCGGCGGGAGGGGCCGCTGGCGGGGTGGGCCGTCGCCAGGGCGGCTCCTTCCTGGGAGGGGCAGCGGGCAGCAGACAGTGGACAGGGGCAGCCTGTGTCCCTCCCCCCGCAGGTCCCTCTGTCCTCCGGGAAGGGGACGGAAACCCCAGCGCAGGGTCCGCAGCTCCAGGACTGCACCCTGTGGGGCTCTGTGGGTTCCACGTCCCTGTCACAGCGGCTTCGTCCCCAGCAGGGAACCGAGGCTCGGAGGTGCTGCGTGAGGGGCTCTCAGCCTCTTGGCCCCCTGGCCTGCTCCTGTCACCCCTGAGTCACTTAGTCACTGAACCCTGACTCCGGGTCACAGCTGCAGATGGGGCTCTGCCTCCCGGCGCCAGCTCAGCGCCCCGGGGGCGGGTCCCTTCTGCAAACAGGATGCTCAGGGCGGCCAGTTCCTGCCAGCGGACACGCACGGGTGCTCGGCAGCGGGCAGTGCAGTGAGGGACGCTGCCCCGGCCCTGCCCGCGACCGCCCAGCGCCGTTCTCCACCCGCCGTGGTCACTGCCCAGGGACGAGCCGCTGGAGGCCCTGACAGGCTGTCCCTCGCCCCCAGTCACACAGCTAGTGCCGGCAGCGGCCAGCCTGGCTCTCCGCGGTCCCCGAGTTAGGGGCCGGCAGCTTCCCCTCAGCTCTCCCGGCCTCTCCCTTGGAGTGGGGGGTCTTAGACACGGGCCCCCACCACCCGCCAGCGCGTGGCAGATGAGAAAGCGGAGACTTTGGAGAATTCTCTGTGGCTTACGTGGCAGAGGTGTTTTTTGGAATTAACCGATGCGTTAATGAGCCCTGCCTGTCCCCGTCTGGCCTCCCCACTCCTCCTTGGCATCCTGGCGATGTCCTTCTGTCGCCGTAATGAGTGGGGGGCCCTGATGCTTTTGTCGTCCATTCCTTGGAGCCCTCTGTCCCCTGGCCGAGGTCATCCCGTTCCAGACTCCGGGAGCTCCTTCGTCCGCAGGAACAAACAGCTCTAGAGTCAGGCAGTCGACCCACAGGACATTCAGGAAGTTGGTGGCATTTGGGGCAGAGACGGCCCGCTCAGGAACGGGCAGGAGACCGCCGTCCACGCCCTTGGCCCACGGGGGCCGTCACGTGGCACACGGTTCTGCTTGCGGAACCACACGCCTCGTGCCTCTCAGAGGCTTGGCGGTGCTGTCCAGAACGTCCCAAAGCAGCTTGGCGAGTGGCTCGGGGCTAAAGCCAGGGAAACCGGTTCTGTCTTCGCCGGGGGTGGGGTGGGGGCTGTGTGCTGAAGGGCAGGTGCTTCTCCCGTTGGGGAGTCGGTGAGAACAGAGGCTCTGGCTCCTGCCAAGATCCAGGGCAGTGAAGGCAGGGGAGCTAGCCGCTTCCCCCAAACTCTCAGCATAGGGCAGTTATCCAACAGCCCCCGATGCCCCGGGCCCTCGGCACCGTGGCGGCCTTCTCCAGCTCGTAAAGTACATCAAGTGACTGTCTCCGGGGCCTCGCTGAGTGACTCGCCTCCCCTCCCTCCACCCATCCATTCTCCATCCATCCATCCATCCATCTTCCATTCACCCACTCACCCATCTATCCATCCATCCGTCCACCCATCCATCCACCCACCCACCCACCCATCCTCCATCTACCCACTCACCCATCCATCATCCATCCATCCGTCCACCCATCCACCCATCCTCCATCCATTCATTCATCCATCCATCCACCCATCCATCATCTATCAACCCATCCTCCCTCCCTCCACCCACCCATCCATCATCATCCATTCGTCCATCCATCCATCCATCCACCCTCCTTCTCTCCATCCATTATTATTCGTCCACCCACCCGTCCTCCATCCGTCATTCATCCACTCATCCATTCAGCCAGCACTGGAGACCTAGCATGAGTCACACACTGTGCCCGGAGCCAGGAATACTGAGGTGGGGCAGAGAGGAACAGGAATGTGGCCTCAGGGAGTGGCCTCAGGGAGCGATGGGCCAGACGACATCTGAAGGAGCAGATAGATGGGAAGCGGCAGGTGGGAGCGAGTGCAGAGCAGGGCCCGCAGGTGCTCTCGGGTGAGGCCTGGGGCGGGCGTTTCTCAGGCAGCGCCCCGTCGGCCGAGGTCTGGAGGAGAACGCTCCGCGGGTAAGCGAGAGCAGCCCCCGTGCCCGCCCTGCCATCCTGGGGGGCCCGGCGCCCGGCTGGGGCGTGTGGGCCAGGAGCGGTGGCCTCAGGTGGCCGGTGGGACGGCAGTGTCCCCTGCGGGTCCGAGGCTGGCGGTGCAGTTTTCCCAGGTGCCTCTCTGAGCCCCAGAGCCTCGTCCCTGTCGTGGCCACTGGAATCGCAGCCGTGAGGCGGGGCGCGTGCAGGGGGACGGCGGGCAGGGCGCCCATGTCCCTCAGCTGCCATTCCATCCCCCTTCCCCTGGGCCGACAGATGCTGCAGAAGCTTCGGGAGGACGAGCCGCGGGCAGAGCCGCCCCAGGCGGAGCTGGACAGCCTGGGCCACGCGGACTGGGTAAGAGCGGCCGCAGCCCGGAGGGACGCGGGGCGTCTGTGGGGCCCCTCCCCCCCGCCCGCTGGGGGCTGAGGGCCGTGTGCCTCTCGACCCGCCAGGCCCGCCTCTGGGTGCAGCTCATGCGGGAGCTCCGCCATGGGGTGAAGCTGAAGAAGGTGCAGGAGCAGGAGTTCAACCCGCTGCCCACGGAGTTCCAGCTGACGCCCTTCGAGATGCTCATGCAGGACATCCGCGCCAGGAACTACCAGCTGCGCAAGGTCATGGTGAGCTGGGCCGGCGCCCGCCTCCCTCCCGCCTCAGCCGCATCGCGCTGTGTGAGGAGGGCGGGGCGGCCCGGGGCGCCCCGTGCGTGCTCCCACAGCCGCGAGCCGGCATCGCCCTCAGAAGCTTCAGCGTGCGCGTTCACTCTGCTCTTGTGATGACCCACGGTGCCGTCCGCCCATGTCCCCGTGGAGCGTCTGAGAGGCAGGGAGGCTGCTGGGGCCAGGCCCCGGGGCCACTGGGCAGCCTCTGAAAGGGAGGCTGGCGTGAGGGCCAGGTTGAGGGGCCCTGTGGCCCCAGCCGACGGCCATGGGGTCTCAGGCTCTGTCTCCCCACGCCCCCCACAGGTGGATGGGGACATCCCTCCCAGGGTGAAGAAGGACGCCCACGAGCTCATCCTGGACTTCATCCGCTCCCGGCCCCCCC
>PVKZ01006398.1:0-35721 GCA_004027375.1 Macroglossus sobrinus | reverse complement strand
GCACCCGCCGAGAGCTGCTCCCCAGCAGCGTGTGTGTGTGGCCCTGCACAGCCCGGTCCCTTGAGATGCTGGCTGCGTGTCTGTGGAGGGGATGACGGCAGCACGGTGGCAGGTGCAGGAGGACAGGGCCCGGATGATGGAGCAGCCCCTGGCGGAGGCTGAGGGGCCTAGACCCAGAGTCCAGAGGACACCCTCTGCTTGGGGACAGGACGAAGACAGGTGGGGCTGGGCGTGGCAGGGGACCGATGCGGGGAGCACTGAGGAGCTCCCGGGCCCTGTTCTGTCGTCTTCACTGGGCCCCGGGGGTGGGGCCGGGCAGTGTGGTACAGTTCAGAGTAGCAGCGAGAAGCTGGGAAGCTGAGTAGTGCTGGTGGGGGCTCCCTGAGCAGCGGGGGGCTCTGGGAGGTTTGCAGTGGGGCCTTCCGCACAGCAGCTGGTGGCAGCGGGCTGGCCTAGCCCGGGGGCTTGCGGGGTGGCTGTGGATGAAAGCAGAGGCTGAGACCCCGTGAGGGAGCGTTTGCCAGGAGCCGTGAGGGGCAAGGGTTTCACCCACCTCGTGAGCTAACAGAGTAACCCGACACGTCTCAGGGATGCCAGTGGGAGGTGCGAGGCCCCCAGGTCAGGGGACAAAGGACTGTCACCCACAGGGCAGGCAGTGGCAGAGCGTCAGCATGGCGTGCCGGCTCCGCGCACCCCAGTTCCCACGGGGGTGACGCTCCCGGATGGACGCTGCACGGCGTGGATGTGTCACAGAAGAAGCAGAGCCTGTGCGCAAGCTTGGGCCCCGTCCCAGGGGCGGTCACTTCACCTCATGGTCGCTCTCTGCGAACGCAGACGTGCGTGATGGCCCAGGGCGGAGCGGGCAGGGACGGGTGCTCCTGGCGCGTCCACCCCGGCACGTGGGAGCGCCCCCCGCGTTGTCAGCGCTGTGGACCTGGCGTGCAGGCTTCCAGTCTGGCGAGAGGTGGCAGCTGATGCGGCTGGGAGCGCAGGCCTGGGCGGAGCGACTGGACAGCGGGTGAGGGAGGCCTGGACGTCTGGAGGCGTGTCCTGTGAGTGGGCTGCTGGACTCGGACTCATCACCCAGAGCGAGCATTCCGGAAGCCCCAGTGAACAAGAGCTCAGAGAGGGGGTCAGGCCCAGCTGGGTGGTGGGCCCCAGGTCCCCAGGGCGCTGGCGGGAGTAGCCATGACGATGAGGACGTGGCCCCCCAGAGCCTGTGCCTCCACAGGTAGGGGTGCGACCTGCCGGTCCCCCAGCCCCAGCAAGGTGAGCAAGGGGGACGCCGAGCGTGCCAGGCGGGACAGGCAAACGCCAGTGGGTGGTGTGCCGTCCCCTGGGGCTGCCACACCGAAGCGCCCTGAGTGGGGGACCCCAAAACAGCCGAAATGTGATTCTCAGTCTCGCAAGGCCCGGGTGTCGGCCACACTTCCTCTGAAACCTGCAGGGGGACCCCTGTCTCCCCTCTTCCGGCTTCTGGCGTGGCGGCCGCGTCACCCGCATCTCCGCCTCTGTCGTCACATGGCCGTCTTCTCCCTGTGTCGCTGTCCCCTCTCCCAGGGACACTGGTCGCGCTGCCCAGGGCCACCGTAGAGTCCTCCCCTTAACCTGACCACACCTGCGAAGACCCTGTTCCCAGATAAGGCCACAGTCACAGGTATGGGGACAGGACTTGACCGTGTCGCTTGGTCACACAATCCTCCTGTGACAGATGGCACTACATGTGCAAGGGGGACCACCGCTTTGCACACATACACACACACACACACACACACACACACACACACACACAGGCTGGGCGTGGGACAGGGCGGTGGCTGCAAGGCCCCTGCTCTGGCTCCTCTCCCCTGGGGCTTTGGAGGGGCTGTTCCCGCTCTCGCCAGCAGGTGGCAGGCTCGCCGCATGGGTGTGCGCCACGTCCAGGCCCGGCCCCGCTCAACGGAAGCAGGGGGTGAAGGCATTATTTGGGGTCTCTATTTGGGGTCTCTTCCCGAGGAAGACAGGAGTATCCATTGGGGGGCGTGCACTCCCCTTAATTCCCGTGTCCTGGGTTAGCGGGGTACCCATCCGTGGGTCCTGCCTTTGACATCTGTCTCTGACCGACTGGAGGCGGGGCGGTGGGGGCAGGACTGACCCCCTAGAGAAGCTGCATGTGGGCGAAGCTGCTTCCTTCTGGAAGGAACCAGGCCGAGGACTCGGCCAGTCCCAGAGCTGCACCGGGCGCTGGCCTAGGGACCAGTCCCAGAGACCCCATGTGGCGTGTGGCGGGCTCCGCCCTCACTCCTTGACTTTGGCGGGTCACACAGAAGCTGGGGCAGCTTCCACACACGCCCTTCCCAGGGGACGGGGACCGTGGAAGACCGTGGGGAGTGAGGATGGGACACCTGTCTCCTGCAGTTTCTAAAAGCCATGTCGTTTCCGTGGTAACCGCCTCCTCCCGGCGGCCCACCTCGCTGGGCCCAGGCCCCCCACCTCTGGGGCAGCCGCAGCCACAGCGTGATGGCGTGCCCCAGGGCCAGGTCTGGTGACACTCAAGTGTTCCCCACGGGCGAGCGGGAGCCGGGGGGAGCCGGGGGACATCAGGGGAGGCTTGGGGCCAGGAGGTTCGGAAGGGACGTTGCCCGGGACTGAGGCGTGGGTGCTGGCTCTGGTCGGCACCAGAGGGCTCCACGCTCCCCACGCGGCTGCGGGAGGAAGCTCTGCCCGCCCGTGCTGGGGTCTCCCCGGGGCGGCGGGCTGGAGGGCCTGCAGCATCTCCCTGCATGCCCGACCCTCTCAGGCCGGGGGTCCCCGCAGGCCGGCCGCGGTCAGCCTCGTCACAGCTCGTATGCCGCCCCCCTGGCTGCCATAAGAAACGGCCACAGACTAGGGGCTGAAACCACAGAGTGTGACCCGGTGCGGGCGGGGCACGTCCCTGGGAGGCTCTGGCAGAGAATCCGTCCCCTGCCTGTGTCGGGTCCCATGCGGGCCGGCAGCCTCTCGCGTTCCTTGC
The DNA here is from genome assembly GCA_004027375.1 of Macroglossus sobrinus. NCBI lineage: Eukaryota > Metazoa > Chordata > Mammalia > Chiroptera > Pteropodidae > Macroglossus > Macroglossus sobrinus. The sequence continues at coordinate 32,729 of PVKZ01006398.1, read as the reverse complement.
CTCGGAGATGCGTGGCCCATCTCTGCCTCCACGGGCCACCTGTCTGTCCCCCTGTGTCTGGCTCAGATGGCCGCCTCTTCCCCAGAGACTCCTGTCCAGAGTTCCGGGCCCGCTAAGGCCAGGGTCGAGCTCCTCCCGACGCCCTCCACCGAATCACGTCCACAGACGTGACCCTTTCTCCAAACCCAGTCACATTCGCAGGACTTGGGCGTATCTTTTGGGGGACCCAGTTGAACCCACCATACCTTGGCACCCCAGCACATGGCAGGGCTGCGCGCAGTGTTGGCAGCTGATCTGAAACACCTCATCCCCTTCTCAGCACTGCCCCACCCCGGGGGGGGGGGTCGGGGAGGGCAGGGAGGGGTGCCAGGGGGCGCAGGCCAGGCCTGTCCTGTCCATTCACCACGTGGTCCTCATGCCACGGACCGGCCCTGCAGGCCCACTGGGTCAGAGGCCGCGCGGAAACCAGCTTTGGAGGCTGCCACCTGCTGTCCCCATTTCACCCCCGGGGACTGGGCCTCGTCCGGCGCCACACAGCTGGCCAGCAGACCCCCCTGGTCCGGTGGCAGAGGGGCCCTGGCCCAGGCGGCGGCTGCAGACTCGCCGCCCCGCCCACCGCACTCGGGCCGCCACGCCGCCCACTTTGCGTCGGCGTCGACTGCTTCTGTGACCCATTCCTCCCCCCACCCCGGGGCCAGCGAGGGGTGTCGCGATGCGCCTCAGAGCCAGCACCCTGAGGCCCTCCCGCTGAGTCTGGCATGGGGCCCCGGGCTTCAGACGCCATGCCTTGCGTAGCCTGAGCTTCAGAAGGACTCCGGCCTCCCGGTGACCTCCCGCGGGGCCCGTGTGTGCGGATCCCTCCGCGTTTGCACCGCACAGTGACCCTCGGGGGGGTCCCCAGGTCCCGCTGCTGCATCTCCAATGCCGTCAGCTCAGGGAGCTTCAGACCCTGCCTCCCAGCTCTCCCAGCGGTCAGAGCGGGGCAGAGGGGAGGCCCCCGGGGAGCGGGAGGAAGCAGACTGCTTTGGCGACGGCCGGCCGAGCTGGCGGGGATTCTTCCTCCGGCCCACATCATTCTTTCCTGGGCCAAGACTCTCTTTATTACTTCCAGCAGAGGATGAGACAATAACAGTGAAAAGCAGTGTTTTTAAAACGTGCTTTCTACTCTGGCTGGAGCCGTCGTTTGCCAGATGTGAGAGAGCTCGCGCCCGCCCGCACCAGGCTGCTCACCAAGGCCGACTCCCGCGCGGCCCGGCTGCGGACGGGGGCCCCAGGCAGGTGCGGGTGCGGGACAGGGAGGCGGAGGAAGCCAGTGGGGGCTGCCGCCCAGGTCGCCGTCAAGTCCTGGTTTCCACGGTGGCACCTGCCACTCAGGCCTCTCTCCCTGACCCACCTAAGGCTGCGTGATGTTGACCCTAAAAATAAAACCACCAGTTATTTTTAACAGCAAAAGGGGGTTTTTTTGGGGGGATCCCTCTGTCTCTGTCTGTCTCTGTCGCTGGCCACCACGTGGGCACACAGTGAGAGGGCTGCCGTCCGCAAGCGAGGAAGGGAGCCCCTCACCGGAACCACATCTGCCCGCCTCCCGAGCTGCGCCTTGGTCTCTGGGAACAGCTGTCGGCTGTGGCGTGTTGCCGGGCAACCGGAGCTGATGGAGCCCCTTCCCCGCCCCCACCCCCAGGGTCAGGCTTGCGGGGCCTCTGCCTCCTACTCATACGCCTCAGTGGGTTTCTGCAGAGAAGGGGGCTTAGCGAGAGCCCCCAGAGCCAGGCCCGTGTCCAGTTCCCAGAGCTGCGGTTTACACGCTGGGTGGCTTTGGGGTGTTGCCCCCGACCTCAGAGTCCCCGTCTGTAGAGTGGGGTGGCAGCAGGGCTGGACCCCTACTTGAAGGTGACTGTAACCCTTTGGTGGTGTGGAGGGCTCAGATAGTGGGGGGCACTGCACTGTCGTATCATCATTGCTTCTTGACCACGCCGGGACCCCTCCCAGCCGGGGCCCCCAGGGCCCCGTGTGAGGACAGGGGTTCTGGAGGAGAGCCTGCGCTGGACAGTGAGGTGGCCGGGCCCTGGGCTCTGCAGCTGGGCTGGGCACGAATTTGTCCTCCACACAGTAGGGTGCCCAACTGCTGGCCACCCATCTGTCCCACCCAGACTGCACCACCCTCTGCTTCTTCCGGGGGGGGGGGTGTCCCACCTCGGGGACACCGAGCAGATGGCTCTCCCCCTGGAGTAAGTGAATTCCAAACCCAAACCCTCCAGAGATGGGAGTCCTGGACCACCTCCAGGGAGCAGGGCGCCCCCAACCCCAGGCCACAGGTCAGGAGCACTCTGCACAGAGTAGGAATGAAAATGCCCAGAGTGTCGTCGGTGACCAACGACACGGGAGCCCAAAGCGGTGTGGCCAGAGGCGCGGGGAGGGCTGCAGAGGCTGGCTGTCCCGCAGGACCGCGTCCGGCGTCCTGCGTCCGCGGACAGCAGCCTTCGCACGGGGTGAGGGGCCAGTCCGCTGGCGCACCGCCGCGCTGGGGTGGGTCACTCGGGTCGCGCGGGCTTTCCGCCCGAGAGTAGCGGGGAGCGCACAGTGGCTGCGCGGACTGGGCCGAGGGGCTGGGGTGAAGACCGCAGAGGGGGTGGGGGCGGGGCCGGGAGCCGGGGAGGGTGGGGGATGGGGCGGGGCCTGGCCGTGCAGGGGGCGGGGCTGTGGGCGGGGCGCGTGCGGGCCCGGGGCGGGCTGTGGGCGGGGCCGGGTCTGGGGTCCGGCCGGGGGCGGGGCGGAGGCGGGGCCGCACTCCGGTGCGCGGGGCTCCGCTCACACTGGGCTCACGGCGCCGGGGCCGACCCAAGCGCGCGCGTCTCCGCTGCCCCCAGGGCGCCGGCGGGGAGCCGGAGCCTCCGCACCTGCAGCCGCCTCGGGCTCGGCGGATCCGCGCGGGCACCTGTGCCTGCGCCCCGTGTCCCCCGGGCCGCCCCCCCCCGCCCCCGGCCTTGTGGAGGCGGGGGCCTCGCGCGCTCGCCGGGGCCGTCCGGGAGCTGGGGACCCGAGGAGGGACCTGACGCGGAGCTGCGGGCGCGATGTCCGCCTGTCCGGAGGCGAGGGCGGCGGGACACACGGTGGCCCTGGCCCTGGTGCTGCTGCTCCCCGCGGTGCCAGCGCGCGCCCTGCTCCGCCTTCAGTCCCGCATGTAAGTGGCGCGGGCGGGAGGGCTCGGCGGGACGTCCGGATACCCGGCCCCCTCGGCGGCGTTGTCCCTGGGGTCCTGCGAACGGCCGTAACGGGGGAGGGGGCGGCGAAGGGGGGACGAGGCTCCAGGTTCGGGTCTGGCGGCGCGTGGGTGGCAGGGCCACCGGCCTCTCCCCTCGCCTTTCGTCAGCCCTCCTACCCCGGCAGTGGGGGTCGCACGCCACGGCGGATGCTGCGCTCTGGACCCGAGTGGGGGCGTCCGGGTCCCCGCCGAGCGCGTCCGCCCGGGGACCCGCGCTCGGGGAAGGCGGAGAGGAAGCAGCCAGCTCCACTTCCTTCCAAAGCCTGTCCCCGGGGGCCTGGGGGGCCTGTGCGGGGGGCCCCGTGGAGTCCGGTGATGCGTTAAACACGTGCGCCTTGCGGCCGAGAGCCGGAGCAGGAATCCAGCCCCGGAGCGGGCAGGAAGAGGGGGTCACAGCCCCCCCACCCCCGAGAGGGACTTACTTTGAAAGAAAGACATTCCCCAGCGGACCGTTCAGCGTCTGGGCTCAAACAGCAAATCGATCCTTGATCCTTGCGTTGGCCTCAAAGGGAAACCGATGCCAAAGAGGAGGAAGGGGGAGGGGAGCCTGCTGGCAGCCCCCCCCCAAGTGCTCCTAAAACGCGGGGGGCGGGGCCTGGGGCCTGGCGAGCTTGGCAAGGCTGCTGAGGAGTGGGCCAGTGGCCCGGGCACAGGCGAGGGCCTCGGGTCCAGCGCTTCCCCAGAGGGCCGGGCGCACCCGGCCACGCAGGACGCTGGGTCAGGCCCCAGGCGGAATGGGGTGGGGGGCGAGTCCCTGCGGTGGGATCCCCGCAGGGGGTCTTGCTTCACTCCAAGGAGCTCGGTCTCTGGGTGGGGGACCTTTGCATCCAGAAACGTGAGCAGCCTCATCCCACCCCCACGGGACTTCTGCCGGACGTCCCTCTGTCCTGTGACTCCAGGGAATTTAGCCCGAGCGAGGGAAGCTGCAGCCTCAGAAGGGATTGTCATGCTGGGCTTGGTGGCGCGGCTGGCCTGCCCGTCCCATGGTTGGCTGGGGACTTCCCGAGGCCCAGGCTGCTGGGCGCTCCAGGCTGCTGGTCGTGAGGGCCCGTGAAGGTGCCAAGGGCTGCGCTCTTAGGAGGGGCGTCTGCCCAGGGCGCTTGTGGAGACTCCGGGTGGCCCTTCCGGGGCCCCAGGGATGTCCCGTGAGGCTCCGGCTCCCCTAGGGCTGTGAGAAAGTGGGCCGAGTGGCCGGCAGGAGACTCTTTCTACCTCACACCTGCCCATGCCTCCTCGCCCGTGCCCCCAAATGGGGCTCCTACCAGGCTTCTCCCGCCACTGCCGCCCCCAGGTGGCTGCCCCCTGGGGGCCTGCGCCCCTGTTTCTTGGCTGGAGCGTAGCCACTCGGGGCTTCTGTCCGCAGATTGCCCCACAAATGATGAGTTCTGTGATGCTTAGGAGCACACCTTCCAGGCCCTTCTATCTCCTATGCACCTGCCGTGTCCAAGCTGCTGTAAGATCCGGTGGGAACGGCAGGGAAGGCGCGGAGGGATCTACAGTGGGATCCGGTGGGACCCGCAGGGAAGGCGCGGAGGGATCTGCAGTGGGACCCGGTGGGACCGGGTGGGACCCGGTGGGACCCGCAGGGAAGGCGCGGAGGGATCTGCAGTGGGACCCGGTGGGACCTTCAGGGGGGCGGCGGAGGGATCTGCAGAAGGCTCTGCAGTGGCGTCCCAGCGGGACCCACAGTGGGCCGCTAAGGGACATGGGGAGGTCCCGGTGGGCCCCGGGGAGGTCCCGGTGGGCCCCGCAGTGGGCAGTCGAGGGACACGTGGAGGTCCCGGTTTCCTGATCCTCCGTGGTGGGTGGTGGGGTCCGGAGAAGGCGAAGTGCGGAGGGTGCTGTTTGGGGACCCCACTCGCTCCAAGCCCCGGGTGCTCCAGAGGCCCCTGTCCACCCGTGGGAGCCACGTGGCTGGTACTTCGGCTCCTGCTGGCCGACCGTGTCCAGATTAAAAACCGTCCAGCGCTTGCCCGCTCGCTTATGTATTTATTCACGCTCTCAACGGGATTTCTGCCGCTGCAGAGGCGTGGCTGGACTTTCTGGGGCGTGGCGTGGCCCCTGACCCCTGACCCCGGGCAGGCTGGGGGGGGGGGGGGGCAGGGTCTGGGGGCAGGGGGACGGTGTCCCCACACGCTGGATCTCTGAGCGGCTGAGAGCTAAGCTGCTCGGTTTAGAGGAGACATCTGTCCCTGCATTCTGCTTCCCCCCAACCCCCAGGGCTGGAGGCCCCTCTGGGCAGCCGCGCTGGGACAATGGCCAGCGCTTAGGAGTCAGCTGGTTGCACTGACCCCGTCCCTCTGTGGGGTCAAGTCCCATCGAGCAGGTAGCCTCCCTGGTGTCGCCATCCTCACCTCCCCACCCTCTCGCCCTCGTCCTGGGCCTCGTCCTGGGGTTCAGGAGCTGGAACCACCCACCTCCCCGGGGGACGAATCCGTGCCCACTCTCCCCCACGGCCGCCGGGCTCCAGGAGCCCTGCTCTGCCCAAGTAGTGTCCCTCCTGTCCCCCACCCCCGGAGGGAGCGGGATCTGGGTGCAACCCCTGCCCAGCACCTGGAGTCCACTGGGCGCGCCTCTGACCGTTTGGGGTGAGGGTCCGGTCTCTGTTCCCTCCCCCCAACACTCCCTCCATCCCCCCAGAAAGGAAAAGCTGCTAATTCATGTACCTTGTGCTTCTGAGGTGCTGGGAGCTGTGGAGGGGGTACCATCCCAGCGCCCAGGGCTGAGGGGCGCTGCCCGCGTGAGTGGGGGAAGGGGCCGGCCCTGCAGACCTGGGGGACCTTCCTGGGGCCCAGGAGGACTGCTGTGTGACCTGGGCGTGGGCCGATGGTTCTGAGGCTGGTGCTTGTAACTGCCTTGCTCGGCGATGTCTCGTGCTTAGATGTGACAGAGCCACCTGCAGTGGCTGTCCACAGCACGGGGGCCATTTCAGGTCAGGGCTGGTCCTGCAGCCGGGAGGCTCAGAGGTCGTGGGTCTCAGCCCCTCCCCCATACCCCCCTCCCCTGTCACTCAGAAGGCTGGCAGGGACACCTGTGTTGCCAGGCACAGGTGTGGGCAGAAGAACGTGGAGCGAAGCTGATGCAGCACCCGCGGCGTCCACCTGGGCCAGTTTCCGTGTGCAGACGTGCCAGGCTCGGGCCCGTCCACTGCCGTGGTGCCCCAGCTGGGGGGGCAACGTGGCCGCCACTGCCGCCGGCTGTCGGGAGCCCCGGCTCACCTCACCTCACGGCGCCCCCCGGGCCCTCCTCTCCCCCAGGCACAGAGAGGGCCAGCTCGTGGGTCGCAGACGGCGCTGGGAGCGGAGACCCAAACCCGGGCTGCGCAGCCGCGGGCTCCCGGCTTCCGGCCGCGGGCAGGGGCTCTGAGCAGTGCGCACCAGGGCCCCGAGGGCCCGCTTTCTGGTTCTGTGGGTCTGGGTGGGACCTGCATTTCTGACAAGTTCCCGGGAGAGGCTGCTGGTGCTGCCTGGGCGCAGGGCAGGGGGAGGAGGCCGTGGCCTGGGGTGGGGCGCACAGCCCCACCAACCAACCCCTTCGGCCGGAAGGGGTCACGGAGAGATGAGTGCTCCAGCTTCTTCCTCCCCCGGTGCCCCTGTCCAGTATCCTGCTGGCCAGACCCACCTGGAGCCAGAGGGCGGCGGTGTGTGTGTGCATGCACGTGTGTGCACGCATGTGCGTGTGCATGTGCGTGTGTGTGTGCACATGTGCTTGTAAGCGCACGCATGTGAGTGCTTGTGAGCACATGTCCATTGGCATGGACGTGTGTGTGTAGCTGGCCTTGGGCCAGGGCAGCTGGACAGGGCGGGCCAGCATCCCCGCGTGCTGAGCCTGGGGGCGCCGGGGCGCCCAGCAGACCAGCTGTGCATGTCGGGCCCCGTGGGGATGATGACGGCCTGGAGTGGGGTGGGAGGGTGGTGATGAGGCCGGACGGATTTAGGTAAGGGGTCCGGGGCCTCAGGTGGGAGCTGGGGAGGAGGCCTGCTGCTCCCCGAGCTTGGAATGCAGCCTCGCTCCAGGGTGAGCCCAGCGCTGGCTGCATGGAGGAGGCGTCCTGCCCTGGCCACCTCCCTCAGGCCCCTGGGAATCTGCTGGCCTCGCCAACTCTGCGAAGCAGCGAGGCCTCTGTGGGACCACGCTTGTCCCCAGGCCTGGGGTGCACTGCAATCTGTCACCGGGCGCCTCTCCCCTTCCCTCCCCCTCCTTCCTGAGCAGACATGGTCATTGTCCAAGCACCCAAGGGTGCTGGGAAGCCAGTGATCACATGGGACGGTGGGCACTCGAAGCTGGCAGCGCCCCTGCCCCGCGTGCCCTCACCCAAGCTCCCTGATGCTCCCTGCTCGTCCACGCTTTGCTTGCTGCGCTTTCCTGCCTGGCGTGAAGCCCCCCGCACCCCCGTGCCCCAGCCACACCAGCCCGGACGCCTCCGAGGCCGGCCGCAGGCTGGGGTTGGAAGGAGCCGGGGTCAGATTCAAGGTCAGCATCGTCGCTGTTCCTGCTGACCCCAGCTCCAGCAGCCAGTGGCATCTGCGGTCTGGGGTTTGGGGAGGCCCCGGGCGACGTGTGGGTGGCACAGCCCTTGCGTGAGGAGGCTCAGATGCAGCCTGCGGTCGCCCGCCCTCTCCTCTCGGCCCCTGTGTCTCGGGCTTGGGCCTGCTGCAGGCCTGGGGCAGGCGTGGGGTCTGGCCTGGAGCCTGGGGCCTGGGCCCTGCTCCGGACGGCTGGACACCTGCTGAGGGCTGGCTCCTGCCGGCTGCGGGTGGCCGGGTGCCGACTGACTGCCCTCTGTCCCAGGCCCCACGTGTGTGCCGAGCGGGAGCTGAGCCTGGTGGGCCGCCGCCAGCCCTGCGTGCGTGCCTTCAGCCGAGTGGTGCCCGCGTGGACGCCGAGCTGCGGGTGGCAGGTGTGGTGTGCCGGCCGCGAGCGGAGGTACGTGGGCCCGTGGGAGAGGGGGGCTCTGCAGCAGTGACCTCCCAGGGGCGTCCCCACCTGAAGCCCCTCACCTGAGATCAGGGCCTCTGACGCCCCCCCGGGGTTTGGCAGTCCGGCCAGGCTGGACGGCCTTCGAGGGTGGGCGGGGGCAGGATGCTGCAGGGAGGAGGGGGCCCTGTGGGGGCAGGGGGGACCCTTTGTGGCGGGGTCTCTGGGAGGGAGGGCCCCGTGGGGGAGGTGGGGACCCTGCCAGGGAGGGGTGCTGGCCAGCGGGAAGGCTGTGAAGTGGGGCGCCCAGCTGCGAGTTCCCGGCTGGGACCGCGGCCGCCTGACCCCGGGCCCGTTCCCAAGTCCCGTGAAACCTTTTCTTTATTGCTCAACATTTTATTTCAAAACCGCGCGCAGGGAGTGCCTTTGCTTACCTCTCCTCTTCAGAGACTCGGCTCCGGAATCTGCCTGATTGCAGAGTGGGGGTGGGCGGGGCCCCGGCCCGGGGCCAGGGCAGGTGGCTCAGGGGCCTCAGGTGGGTGTGGCATCCAGCGTCCCAGCCAGGCCCCGGGGGCTTCGCCTGACCTGTGCCTACCCCCAGGAGCGGGGGGGGGGGGGGCTGCCCTGCCCTTGTGGGGTGCAGCCCTCGTTTCAAACAGCGGGCTGCTGGACGCTCGTGCCGGTCAGAGTAGAGCCGAGGGGTGCCGTGAAGCGCCCCCAGCGGTTCTCAGCCACTGCCCCGACCCCCACCCCGACACCTCGGGGTGTCTGGGGGCAGTGTCTCACGTGGTGGCTACGGTAGCGACACTCCACCGCACAGGGCGGCCCCTCCACCGTGTGGGGCGTGCCGGGCGTCGGGGGGGGGGGCTGGGCTGAGGACCCCAGGCCTCACGTCCCCCCGGAGCAGGGCCCTCCGCAGTCTGTCCTTCCCGACTGGCCTCCACCCTGCGCGGATGTGCGTGAATTTACAAACCGGGGATGAGGCCGCTCAGCTGTGCTTCCCGCCCCTCCGGCTCGCGGTGAAAGGGTGCGATTGTCAGAAGCAGCCAGCGCCCCGGGGCCCCGGGGCCAGAGAGCCCCGTGGGTGGGGTGCCCGTGCTGGGGAGGCCCCGTGGGTCACGCGCACGGTCTCTCGTCACTGCCCCGAGGCTGGCCTGGCCAGGCGGGAGGAGCGTTTGCCAGTGGCCGAGGGCCCCTGTGGGGAAAGCCGCGGTGGGGGGCCGCGGTGGGGGGCCGCGGGGCCTGGCTGCGTTTGTGCCGGGTCCTGGGAAGTCGGGAGGGGCCCACGAGTGAAGCTGGCTCCTCTTGCACCTGCGAGCTCCAGGGGCTTGGGGTCCCCCCCACCCCGGCACGCAGCAGTGCTGCCCAGGACTCCGAGGAGGCAGCTGGGGTCCCCGGCCCGTGGTGGGTAGCCGTGCAGCTCTGGACGGAGCCGGGCGTGCCGACCCCACAGTGCCCCTCGGCGCCCAGTCCAGGCAGATGAGCCCCTCGCCGCCGCTGTCTGTGTCCACACGAGGTCAGTCAGGTGTCCTGCAGGTCTCCCCAAGCAGCCACTTCCCTCCTGGAGCTCCCAGTGTTGCTCATGTGTCGTGTCCCCTCCACGAGGCCCATGACCGCACCCCGTGGGGGTCCCCCAGACGCCTCGCTGCGGCCGCCCCGGGGAGGCCCCTGCTGCCGGCATGCCCTGTCACCTCAGCCCCGGCCCCCCTTCTCCCGGCTGCCCAGACTTCTCCATGTCCCTCCCCCTGGTGTGTCAGGGGTGTTTCCTCAACAAACTTGCCAGCCAACCCAGGTGCCCTAAGCTGGGGGCGCTCCCCGGGCCACATAAAGGGCCTGCCCACCCGGGGTGGTGCAGTCCACCAAAGGGAGGAGGGAGGGAAGGAGGAGGGAGGAGGGAGGAGGGAGGGAAGGAGGAGGGAGGAGGGAGGGGATGCCCAGAGCACAGAGCCCACAAGGTCCTCGCTCACCTGGCCCACCTGGCCCACCCCAGGTCCTGCTGCCCAGTGGCCTGGGCCCCAAGGTGGCTGCAGGAGGTGGAGCAGTGGCACCAGCCTGGTAGCCATGTCCCCTGTGGACGGACAGTGGCCCTGCTGTGAACCAGCTCCCAGTGGTGGCTGGAACCCCTGTGACCTGCCCCCCTGTGCACTGTCCCGTGTGATCTGCCTTCTGTGACCTGCCCCCCGTGAGCTGTCCCCTGTGACCCATCCCCTGTGACCTGTCCCGTGTGACCTGCCACCCCATAAGCTGTCCCCTGCGAGCTGCAGGGCGGTGAGGGGCTGGCTCTCGGGGGCCCGGGGGCTGCAGGCTGCTCGGCTCTCTGCAGGGGTCTGTGGCTTCCGGGAGTGCAGGGGCGGTGGCCACTGGGCTCCCGGTGACCACGGGGCCGGCACGTAGCCCCGGGAGAGGAGTAAATATTTACGGCGGGAGGGCCCGAGCGCGCCGCCCTGCCGAACGCGTCCCCGCCGTGGTTTCATGCGCTGCCAAGGCGGCGTTTGCAGAGCCCCCCGGTGCCGAGCGGGTCCCACACCGCGCTTCCGGGAGGCAGCCCCGCTGGTGGGTGGGGGGACCCCCGAGGGCTGAGCCTGGGCACACCCAGGGGTGTCGCTGGACACAGAGGCAGTCCAGGGCCCTCTGCCCCAATGGCTGTGGGCTGCACCTGGGCCCTCATTGCTGCAGACGGGGTGGGGGCCGGGAGCGGGGTGTTAGTGGGTGCGGGGCACCCCTTCCTCTCTGGTCCCCCCCTGCTCCCTCCTGTCCCCCCACCCACGTGCATCGCCGGCTCTGGCGTCTGGAACACGAGGATCGCAGGAGCCCTGCAGCGGCTTCCTGTTGATGCGGACACAGTGTGACACACGGGGCGGCTCAGCCACTGGGCTCTGCTCCCGGCCCTGGTGACCAGACGTCTGACGGCGGGGCGGGGGCGGGTGGCGCCCCCGGGAGGTCTGGGGAGCAGTCCCAGCTCTCCCGGGCCTCTCCCAGCCCCCGGTGACAGCTGGCCGCATGGGCTTGGGCCAGGGTGCTCAGCACCGCCCTGGCCTCCACCGCCCCACGGCCCTCTCCCGTGGGTGCTTAGCGCTGCCCCGGCCTCCACTGTCCCACGGCCTTCTCCCGTGGGTGCTCCGCATCACCCCGGCCTCTGCCGCCCCCCGGCCCTCTCCCGTGGGGCTGTGTCCTGACTGCCCTTCCTGTAAGGACCCGGTCGCTGGATTAGGCTGTCCTCGGCCAGGGCGGCTCCGTCTCACCCTGGCGACACCTGCCGAGACCCTACCTCTAAACGAGGCCGTGTTCGCAGGCTCCGGGGGGAGGGCGTGGGTTTGGGGGACACTGCTCGGCCAGCACGAGCGGTAAGGGACGCTGGGGTGGGCAGGGGCCGCTGAGCCTCTGCCCTGCTGACCGGCACCAGGTGAGGGGTGGAGGGCGGGCAGGGAGGGGTGAGGCTGGGAGTCGGGGTGGCTCCCTGGGCAGGGTTGGCAGGGCTGGGTCCTTGGGGTGTCGTAACCCACTCTCGGAAGAAGTGGAGACGGACCTTTCCAGAAGGGCAGAGACGCTTCCAAAATGAGACCCAGCTGAGGAGGAGCGGAGTGGGATGGAGGAGCCCAGGGTGCGGGGTGCAGCCAAACGGGGGGCCATGTGGGAGGAGGGCGCCCTCTGCCTTCCCTGCTCGCTTCTGCCCCACCCAGGTCCCCAGCCACAGGCTGAGTCCTGGGCGGCTGCTCCGTCTCCAGGAGAGGCCGGGCCGGGGCTGGGCAGGCACCTTGCAGAGGGGGAGCAGCTGGGCTTTTTGGGGCCTCGAGGAGCAGGTGGCTTGGGGCGGCCAGCCTCTGGGTTTCGGGGGGACAGACGGGAGGCCCTCTGTCCTCCTAGGGAGCTGGTCTCCCTTGTCTCCAGTGCCACCTCCCTCTGGCCACTCACTGTGCCCCGGGGTGCCCGACTCGGCCGCCTTCTTCGAGGGGGCCCAGCTTCTGAGTGGGGCTCTGCCTCTCTCTGCTCAGCCTCTGTGAGGCCACACCCTCCCGTCTGAGCAGGAGCAGGCTGCGGGCCCAGGCTGCCCTCCCTGGGGAGCCCTCTGCCCCTGGAGCCTTGTGCTGAGCACACTCGGGGCCCCCTAGCCTGCCTTCCGGTCCCCCTGTCTGCCTGGTGCAGCCCTACGCCCCCGGGTGGGGTCAGGGACCCCCTGGATATTCCCGATGGCCCCACTATCCGTCTCCTTGTGCACTGCTGGGGTGACAGCCCGGGGTCTGAGCAGATGTCACCACAGCACGGCCCGCCCAGCACCGGGCACCTCGGGGCCCGTTCCAGGAGCCGGGTTTGGGCTCCCCGGCTGGGCCCCTCCAGGGTGACCGCCCCGGACCCTTCAAGGCTGTCCCCGTGTGGGCGCGATGCCCTCCAGACGCCCGCGTGGGCGGGGCCGGCCGTGGGAGAGGGTGTGGGCGCTCCCGGGCCGGGGTGCTGAAGGCAGCCGTGGGTTCCGGGGTGGCGTGCACCCCGGCCGGCCTCCCTGCGCCTCCGAGCCTCCACCTGCTGGGCCGTGAACTGGGGGTGACCGGAGAATCAGTCTGGGGCGGGGGCGCAGCGAGAGCCAGACGCAGCGGGTGACCTGCAGTGAGGGCTGGTCTCTGGACGGTAAATGCTTCCCTTCTCCCCGGTTTTCCAGAACCTTCTACTACACGGGCTACAGGCAGGTGTACTCCATGGAGGCCCAGACCGTGCTCAGGTGCTGCCCGGGGTGGAGCCAGCAGCCCGGCGACCGGGGCTGCCTCTCCGGTGAGTGTCCCCTCCGGCCTGCGGCCACCTGCAGACGCTGATCCTGCCCCAGGAGAGGCCTGTGCAGTGGGCGGCGTCCCTCCCAGCCGCCCTGGCACGCAGGCCCCCACTTTCTGCTCTTGGTGGCACTTGTCACAGCAGCACGAGAGGCGTCCAGGGCCCCGCGGTGGGCCGTTCTGCTCGCCAAGGGCTGTTGGGACGGAGTAATCAGAGAAAGGCAGAGGAGTGGACGCCCGTGTGGGAAGCTGGCAGGAGTCCAGGGGGGAGCCGGGGGGGGCGGTGGTGGCTCCGAGCCCGGGGTGGGGGTGGGGGGTGGTCTGTGCCCGGGCGCCAGGCGTCGGGAGGGGCCCGTGGGCAGCCCGGGGCCATGGTTGGTGTCATCGGGCTCAGCTGGGCTCGGGGTCAGCGTCACGGATGGGGTGTGGGTGGCGTGTGACCGCTCGCCCCCCTGCCCACCATGCCCCCAAGCCCTGCTCTTGGGGGCCTTCTGCCCGCTCTGTTCCCAGGGGGCTCCGGCTGGGCGTTGGGCGCCGGCCCCCGTGGGCACGCGGGACAGCCCCCCGGCCCCACGCCCACCCGGCCCCACGCCCACCGCTGCACCCCGGGCCTCAGTCTCGTCATCTGCTGGATGGAGTCGCTGCCTCCCCCCAGGGGCATGCTGGGAGGACCTCGCAGGAGGGGAGCCCCCTCCCGGCCCCCCGCACGTGTGAGGGGCTTGCACCACCCGGCACCCGGCGGGTGCTGGCCGACCAGAGGACGGAGCAGCCCTCCCCTGGAGAGGTGGCCTGGGGGTCTGGGGTCCCCCGAAACGGTGACATGGCCTCCCGTGCCGTGGCAGGGGGCTGGGGTCGCGGCTCCCGCACGTCCAGGGGCTGACGGTGGGCGGGCCCGTCTGTGGCTTGTGGGAACCGGACTTGGGGTTCGTGTCCCAGCCGGTCCTTGTGGCCCCCAGGTCCCCCCGCACACAGGAAACGCGGCCGCTGAGGGCGACCCCGCGTGAACTCCGTGCAGAGGGGAGAGGAGAGGATGTGGGGATGTTTTTCCAAGAGAGGAAATGAATAATTCCCTGCAGGAAGGCAGGCGGAGGGCAGAGCAGAGGGAGGCAGCCCGGGGCCTCGGCGGCCGAGGGACAGCGGGGACGGGGATGGGGACGGGCTGGACGCGGGCCAGCGGCTGAGGGCGGGGCGTCGCTCCGACAGCTCTCAGAGTGCCGGGGAACAAAGGGGCTGGCGGAGGGGGTGCGGGGCCCCCTTCAAAGCCAGCTCCTGCCTTTCCGCTCGGCTGGGGCGGGGGCTCCTTTGGCCCGTACGCCAAGGTGGCTGCGCGCTGCGAGCCGACACGGGGGCCGGGGAGGAAGTGAGGCTGGGCCTGCGTCCCCTGGGGCGTGCCGGCGGGGGCGCGGCCTCTCGCACCCAGGAAGGGACTCGGGGGGGAGGGACACGGGGGAAGGGACACGGGGGCACGGATGAGGGGCACGGGGGCACAGACGAGGGGCACGGGGGCACGATGCGTGGCCGGCAGAGGGCATACAGGCGCAGGCCCAGGCGTGCCCAGCAGTGGTCCCACGACTGTCCCCTCGCACCCCTCAGCGGGGGTCCCGTGGCTCTTGGTTTCACTCCGGTCTTGGAGTGGGCGTCCCAGGCCTGGGCGGGAGGCCCGGCCAGGCCCGGGGCCGGGGCAGCCTCTGCCCCCTGCGGCGGCCCGCTTGGGTGCTGGCTCTGGGAGGACTCAGGGCCACCCTGTGGTGTGGCACGGGGCCCGTGGCCGCGACCGTCCCTTCCCCGGGCTGGCTCAGCCTGGGTGCCAGCTCTGCTGCCCGAGGAGGACTCAATGGGCCTGCCCGGGCCGGGCCGCCGGCAGGAGTGGGGTGCTGGGGAGGCCAGCCACGCTGCCCGGTGGCCTGCACCAGCCCAGATGGCGGCACCGGGCGGCTCCCTCAGCTCGGGTGGGGTGCGGCCGGGACCCTTCCCTGGGCCATGCAGATGGGGCGGGGCTGGGGCGGTGCGGAAATGGGGGGGCATCTCAGCCACCGCGCCTGGCCTCGGGGTCCAGCCGTCACATCGGCCAGGAGGAGGCAGGGGGCAGGATCTGTACGGGACAGGCTCCCCGTGTGTATCCGGGACGTGAAGCTGTGGCCTTTTTAGTTGTTTGTTTTTAAAATTTTATTTTTAGGGCAGGATTTAGCTGTGTACGGATCTGGCTGTATCTGTTTACTTCGGTGATCCGGGAAAAGCCTGCGGCCTTGGCTTCCCGGGGCGCTCACGCGTCCCCCGCGTGTGGGTTGCCGGCGTGTGAAGGGGCGTGGGGGGCCCAGGAGCCGGGGCTCCCGCCCGGGGTGGCACTGCGGCCCGGGCCACCGCGTGGGGCAGAGCAGCGCGGTGGGTGGCACTCTCAGCCGAAATCAGAAAGCGATGGAGACAGCAGCACGAACTGAGATCCGGTGACAAGTTCATCCGGCTCCTTCACTTTGCCCATCAGAGCTTATTTCAATCACGTCAGAGTCCCAAGAACTCTCACCCCCATGAGAAGCCCACGCGGTGCCCTGGGCGGTGGCCGGTGGCTTTGCCTGGCATGACCGGTGGCTTTACCCAGAGCCGTCGGTGGCTTTACCCAGAGCCGTGTCCTCGGTCACCGGCTGGCAGGCCCTCCCTCAGAGGTCGGCAGGACGGTGCTGTCCATCTGCCTACGAGGGACTGTCACACGTGCCCGTTGTGGGCATCACAAGGGACCAGCTAGGCCTCTGCACGCTCAGATCTAAAGCGATGGCACGCACAGCCACGCCCGGCCTCAGAGGAGCAGAGCCCTGGGGGGCGTGGGGCGGGGAGGCCCCCTGGCCGGGGCTCAAGGGCGCCTCTGTTTCTAAATCGGGGTAATTGGTTAATGGGGCGGAAGCAGGCCTGCCCAGCACCCTCAGCGCTGGCCTCACGTCTGCGGGCAGTGGCCTGACCCCTGACCCTTGGCCGCCAGCCTGACCAGGCCTGGGAACTGCTGGGCTCTGGCAGCCCTGCCCTCAGCTGACTGGCGGGGACCCGAGCGCTCTCCTCAGGGCCCCCCCGCTCTGCTCCGCTCTGCCCCTCCCTGCCCCGCCCTGCGTGCTCTCCCCAGGGGCCCCTGCTCCAGGCTGGCCCGGGGTGGCAGGTGGGCTGGTGGCGGGGCGCATTCACATTTGCGGGGTGAATCGTCTAATTACCAGGTTCGTCCTCACTCCGCCCACGAAGGCACCTCTGTCTTCTGGGGTGACGGTGTCCTCCCGGCCTGGCCCTGCTCCCTGCACCGTGGGGCTGGCTTCAGAGGCTTCGAATGACATGGTCACAGCAGGGGACCCCGGGAGGCAGACCTTGCTGTGGGGGCGTCAGCGAGCTCGCTCCGACCCGCACCGGCCCAGTCCGGGCATGGGGGCAGCGGAGGTGGCCGGAAAGGCCAGAGAGGGGCACGCAGCGTGGGGAGCCCTCGGCCCGGACGCGGAGTCTGGCCAGGGCGGGAGCCGCGTTGGGGTAAATTCCAGGAACTGTGCTCGTCGCTGTTTTTCTCAAGGTCCCTGGGCCGTAGCTGCCCCCCTCCCCCCGCCCCACCAGCAGGATAACTGCGAGGGGTCTGTGCACGGGGGAGCTGGCCTCTGCGCCCCGAATCTGCCCTCGGGGCCTGGCGGCTCCGGGCATTCCAGAGCAGGGCCTGGGCAGTGTCACGCCGCGCCAGGCCGGCCGATATCAGGGCAGTTACTGCGGAGGAGGGTCTGGCCGGGGCCGGCGCCGACAGCCAGCCAGCTCGGCCTCCCGGGCTGGGCCGGGCCGGGCCGGCGTCTGCTTCGCTGGGAGCCAGGGCCAGCGGGGGCCGTCGCCCGCGTTCGGGGTCAGGGCACGGTGACTTCTGGAGGATGGGTCCCCCAGCACGGCCCCGGGGTCGGACGTCTCAGGAGAGAGGGGGCCGTGTCCCCGCCCAGCCCCTCGCGCCGTCCCCGCGCTGGCGGTGGGCTTCCACAGAGCCCGCCGAGGCCCAGAACCGAGGCTGGAACAGGGGCCCAGGGGCCGGTCGGGGGGGTGGGGCCAGCGTCCCACACATCCATCCCCGCACACCCCTGCCCTGCGGCCCCCGCGGACGTGGCCCCCAGACTCGGGGCGCTCGGCCCTCCTGCTGGCGTGTGCGGTCCGGGCAGAGAAACCCTGACAGTCTCGGCCCCCCTCACCCCCACTTCACTGGGCCGTTCGGAGGCTTCAGGACAGCGGGACCTGCGGCCGAGCCCTGGCCCCCATCCCACAGTGCGTGCTCCGGCCGGCACCCTCCTCCTCGCACTGGGCGCTCATCCTGGGCCCTCCCAGCGGGGTCCCCGCCGCCCCGGGAGGTGAGCAGGGCGGGCGGCTCTGGCCCGCTCCGGCTGGGCCTCGCGGGCGTGTCGTGGGCGAGGCGAGAGGGCCGGGTGTGGGGCCAGTGTCCCGAGGGGCCATCCAGGCTATTCCTGGGGACGCTGGGTCGGGAGCCCAGTGCCTCGGATCGGTCCACCGGGCAGTCGGGGCGGCAGGGCCGGGAGCCGTGTCTCCCAGGACCTCCCTCCGGTGCTGCTTCCCCCTCCTCGCGTGGCCCAGGAGACAGGAGGGGTGGGCTCGCTTTAGAACTGCAGCTCCCTGGCCCCACGGCCCCCACCTCCCGCCCCCTCCCCGTGGGGCGCGTGCACAGCCAGGGACCCGTGTCATGCTGGAGTCCTGATGCCTGTGCCCTGCGCTGGCCCGGCCACCCGCCTGCTGCCCCGGGAACGCAGGCCAGAGGCGGCCTGGACCCTGTCTGGCCGAGTCCCATCTTTACAGCCTGACCTTCGTCCCAGAGAGGGGGCATCTGCTCAGACCCATCCCCGCGTGCCTGGGGAGGGCGAGCACCAAGCTGGGTTCTGCCGGCTTCCTGCCAGCTGTTTAAGTGAAGAATGAATGAATGAATGAATGAATGAATGACGTGGGCATCCGTGGCCAGGCTCACGCACTCACCTGCCGGCACCCAGTTCTTCCATCCCTTGGGGGACCCGTGGGGTGGGCAGCACCCCCAGGAGCCTGGAGGCGGTGAGGCCGGAGGGGATGCTGGGGGAGGGCACGGACGGGGTGGGGCAGGGGGAGGGGGGCGGGCAGCTGACCCCGCATGTGGCTGGCGTCCAGCAGGGTGTTGCCCACACGAGGCCGCGTCTCCCTGCTCTTCTCCGTGCCGGCCCCGGCCCTGGGTGGTCCTGGCTCTTGGCGCCTGAGCGGGTGGGGAGCGCAAGGCCCAGGGGCCAGCCAGAACGTGCAGCCGGAGCCAACGGGGTTCCGGGGCCTGCAGCCCCCCACCTCTCAGCCCAGCGCCGGCTGACGGTGCCCCCACGCTGCCCGTGCAGAGCCCCTGGGCCTGGCCGTAAGAAGGCACTGTGGGAACAGCCGCGGGAAGTCAGGGCTCACAGACCCCGCTGGCAGGGGCTCCTGCCCCCAGCGGACCCCACCGCCAACCACCTGTGCGGGCACAGCGAGGCACGCGCGCCCTCTGGTGGCGGTGAGCGGCCAGCGTGGGCGCGGGGCCCGTGTGGGATTTAAGTTGACGGGCAAAGCTGGGGACCCAGTGCCAGGCGGCCTGGTCCTGACGCCAGCCCCCCGAGGACACCTGCTGTCCCTTCTGACAACTGGCGAGGCCTGAGGGACACAGGTGGGAAAGAGAGAGTGAGACCTGACGAGGAGCCCAGGGCAGGGCCGGGGAGGGGCAGCTTGGGTGTGCACTGTTCTCACTCATTCATTTGTTCACCCACCAGGGAGCCCTGTGGGACAAGCAGGGCGGGGACACGTCACGAGGGTCCGGTGGGGCGGGGCCCGGGGTTCAGTTCACGTCCGTCACTGGCACATGCCCGTGGGGTGCTCGCTCGGTCAGGACAGCTGAGAGCTCTAAGTCGGGTGGGTCGGGGTCTCGCCTGTGCTGTAGGACATTCTCGGGCCACCAAGGCCGGAAGTCCAAGGAGCTTGGGCCGGGGTGACGTCAGGCCAGGGCAGAGAGACCGGGCCAGGGCTGCGGGACAAGGTGGCCGACAGCACGAGGGACAGGTCTGGTCTCAGGGACGGACGCTGTGGGCAGCGGGCAGGAGGACCGGGCAGGGCTGGCCCCCGGGAGCGGGCTTCTGTCTGGGCCCCTGTGTGAGGAGGGGCGGGCGTGGCAGGCAGGTGCGTCCGGCCCAGCGCCCTGGAGAGCACCAGGCTCTGGCCTCTCACAGCTGTGGGCACGGCCACTGCCCCCAGCGCCTCTTCCCAGCCGTGCGGGCACCGCAGGCCAGCTGCGCCTTGGTCTCAGTGCTCCATCTACAGAGTGGGGGCCCTCTCAGGCCTTTTGGGGTCTCATACCTAGCCGTCAGCCTTGTTTTCCTCCTCGGGGGTTCTGGGGCGCTGGAAGAGAGCCTTGCAGCAAACAGAACTTACGCCCAAATCCGGATCCTAAACGGAATTACCATCACGCTTCAACTCCTTTTCCCAGCCAGCATTCTTTCAACAGATATTTGTCGGCCTTTGCCGTGTGCCAGCACAGCTGGGGGCTGGCCACGCCGTGGCTGCGGAGCAGACGTGGCCTGATCCCGGGGGCAGCAACGCCAGAGGTGTGACGTGGGCCGTGGAGGGGGGGGGCGTGTCACCTGGGCCTGGCCTGGTCCGCGCTGGGGTGGCCCCTCTGTGGGGTGGCTCTGTGCCCCTCTACAGTGACCTGACCGTGGCCCATAGCTCTGGGTGCCTGCATGGACCTGCCCTCGAGAGGGGCAGGCATGGATGAGGGTTTGGGCAGGTGGGACGGGCCACCTAGGCAGGTGCAGGTGAGGTGTGTGCACACCTGGGGGTGCCACTTGCTGTGCGGGGGCCCTGGCTGGGCTCACCTCGCAGGCGGGACATTGGCCTGAGCTGGTCTGCAGATCGGGGGGCCTCGGGGAAGTGACACTAGTGTGGGCTGAGAAGGGGTGCAGGTGAGAGGCAGGCCCGGGGAGGGCAGAGGTCCGGGGCGGGCACCAGGGCACCTCTTTGGAGAGACCTCCTGGCCACGCCCCTGGGGGAGGACAGGCCGCCCCGCCCAGGTGGGTTCTGGGAGGGGCCAGCTCCTCGCCTCCGTCATAACCTTGCCCGCTCAGGACCCAGCCCGGGGGAGGCTGCCACCTGGCCTCGTGCCCCAGACAGGCCACATCTGGCCTAGGGGCTCCTGGCAGTTACGGTGCTTAGCTGGCCAGGGGCACACGGTGTCCAGCCCAGGCTTCCACACCAGGGGCGAGTGAGGGGACAGCCGGACACTGAGCAAGGTGTTGGAGCCAGCTGAGCACTGTCACCCCAGGACACAGAGATGCTTGCACACGTGAGCACACACATGTGTGCACACTGATGTGCACACACAGGCACACACTCACATACAGTCATGCATGTACATGCATACGCTGCATATGCACACATGCATGCACACATGTTCGCACATACATGTACACACTCTCACACATGCATGTATCCAAGCACGTGTGCATGCACATACAGCACAGTCATGTACACACCTGCCTACACATGTATGCACACACTGTGTTCGTGCACACATGCACCACACGTGTACACATATACTCATGTCCACACGCATGCATGGACATACACTCACACACACATGCACACACACACAGGAGGTGGGCTGAGTGTGCGAGGCGAGGCTCACCCTGCTCTTCCTGCGGGGGGCGCTCAGAAGCGGGGCGCTGGCTCCCGGCTGCAGCCCGGCTGCTGAGCCAGAGAGCGTGGCGGGGGAGTGGAGACCTGGACATTTGGGGACCAAGGAATGTCCTTGGCTCGTTCTGGGCCTTTCGCATCTTGTCTTGTTTTCTGGGAAACAACTGGGAAAAAAGCCCCATTCTCACATTTTTGGAGGCTGATTCGAATAAACAGACCGAACCCGAGAACTTTCAGGGTAAAGAGAGACTTCGTGCGAAGTCGGGGAGGCGCGTCAGCCTCGGGCTGGTGGGGTGCGTCTCTCGGTCCCCCGTATTCCTTCTGCCGCGTCCACACTTCTGTAGGAGGCGAGGTTCCAGGGGCATGCATGGGGTGCGGGGTGGGGACGGTGCGTTTTTGTGGGACCCGCTGCCGAGGGCTGGTGGCCTTGGACGAGCCCAAGGGTCCCTGGGGACAGGGTCTCCATCTAGAAATGAGTAGTGGGTCACCTGATGGCAGTCGGGTTCTGGGGTTCGGAAGAGTCACGTGTATCTGTGAGTGAATGGAATGTCTTACGAGAGCAGAGGGAAGGGGATTGTGGGGACCCCCTGCAAGGCTCCCCCAAGAAAGAAAGACAGACAGCTGGTCATGCAGTTCCTGGAGCCGCCACCAGGGGCGACGTCGGAGCAGTGCAGCTTGGTTGCCGTGCAGATGAGATGGACGGGGAAGGCGTGGGCTTCAGACAGCGCTGAGCATCCAAATGAGAGAGCCTCGCTCTCGCAAGCGGACAGTAAGTCCGGGGCTTTCCGGGGCTGGAGTGGGAGGCAGACGGAGCTCTCTGAGCCCGCCCTGGCGGCTTCGGTGCCCGGATGCTTCTTCCAGGAGGCCTCCCCGATGCACCCTTGTTCTCCCGCTGAACACCCACCTCCGGCTGTGCTCTCGCGCCCCTTGTCCCCCATCGTGTGACTCTGGGCCCTTGGAGAGCACAGGCCTCGTTCCTCCCACGGGGGTGGGGTATTTGGGGGTGCTCAGCAGATGCTTGTTGGGAGAGTGAGTGGGAGATGAAGGGCTCCCAGCTGCCGGAGCTGAGGTGGGGCGGTGTCCGGCAGGACTGCCAGCCTTGGAGCTGCAGGAGAGCGGTGGCTGTGGCTTGGCAGCTGGCCTTGCGTTGAGAGTGACCCGCCTCTGTACAGGGCCCCCTCCCCAGGGCCTGGAGGCCGGGACAAGTGGCAGCGGGCAGGGGCATGAACTCTTCTCCAAAGAAGTGCTGTTTCTTTCCCGTTCCAAAGGTGGCACGTGCCTAGTAACTGTGTTCATTTTTTCTTCTGCTGCCGTGACACGTCGCCGCAAACGTTGTCCCTTAAAACAACACACGTTCATTCTCTCGCTGCTCTAGAGGCCACGAGTCCAACTCGGGATTCACCGGGCCAAGGTCCAGATGCGGGCGGCTGGCTCCTCCTGGAGGCGCCATCCGCATCCCAGGCTCGGGCGGCGCCCACAGCCCTTTGCTCGCGGCCCCCTTCTTCGGTCCAAAGCCAGCTGTGCGGTGCCTGGGACCCTGCGTCCCTCGTCCCCTCGCGAGGCCTTGCGCTGGACCACGTGCCTCGTCCAGGACACCTTCCCTGTTGTAAGGTCCCCTGACCCGCACCCTTAATTGCGCCTGGCCGTGTGGTGTGACGGTCACAGGGTCGGGAGGGAGGGACGCGGGCGGCTCGGGGCTGGTGTTCCGCCTGCCGCAGCGCCTGACGGTGGGAGAGCAGGACAAGGTCACGGGTCCCACGCTGACCCGCAGGACTGTGGGCTGCTCCATGGGGGCCGGGCACCTGGCCACCCGCCAGCCGGTGCTGGGAGCCCCCGAGCGCAGACCACCGGCTTCTCTGGGGCGCTTCTCTCCCCGCCCTGGCTCTGGTAACTGCACATTTAATCCCATCCAGCAACAGTGTTGGAGCTGCCAGTAACCATGGAAACCTCATAAAAAATGTGTGAGCACCTTGGGGGAGAAAATGTCACACATTTTTTATGGCTCACGGGGGTCTCTGTGGACCAAGGTCGAGGAGTTCCACGCGGACACTGGCCAGCTGGCCTCACACAGAGTTCCAGGTCACCCGCCGGCCGCCTGGCCCCAGGCCTCACCCTGAGAACTCCCGGCGGGTGCTGGGGCTGAGCAGGGTGGCCCATCGGCACACCCCAAATCACGCAGTGCGCAGGTCGGGGAGGGCCGCTCTCTCCGCGACAGGCTGAGCCCACCTGGGAGTGGTGGTCCCCAGGGCCCAGGCGGCCCGCAGCCAGGGCGCCCCCCCCGGGCCATTGGTGGCCTGCTTCAGGCCGTTTCACTTTGCTGGTGTTGAGACGGGTGTGGGTGACTTTCCTACCCCTGGCTGCCGGCCCTGGCCACTCCCGACGCTGGCAGCCACGTCCCTGGCAACTGAAGGCTCTGCGCTGGCCGGAGCCCGGGAGCTTCTGGGACAAGCCGAGGCGGGTGCCTGGCCTGGCACGTGGGTGGCCGAGGAGCGGGCTCTGCCCGGCTCTGCGAGGCCTCGGAGAGTGACCGGGGCCTGCGTCCCAGGCCGGGCCCTGTGGCCGTGCTGCTTCGGGCTCTCGTTTCTGAGACACATGGAGTTATGTTCCCGTGGCTCCTGCTCCCCCCAGGGGTCCCCCACTCTGGCTGCATTTCCTCTCCCGTTTCGGAGATGAGGAAACTGAGACGCAGAGGGCTTCGTCCTGGGCCATGTCCGCCTGGCAGCCGACGGGCCGAGCAGCTGGCGCCCGTGCCCACCGCACCCCGGGCCCGGCAGAGCGGAACGGAGGTGCAGGGAGGCCGCGCTGGGCGCCGGGGGCTTCCGACCGCCAGCTCTGGCTGAGGTGCCCCGGGACCCCCTCCCTGCCCTGCCGTCCAGGCCTGGGTGCAGGGGGGCGCGACAGGCCACAGCCCAGGAAGCTGGCCCCGGGAGGAGGCGAGGCAGGTCCCCCAGACCCGAGGCCCCGCCCACGCCTGGGGTCAGCGGATTTGGGGGGACCCTGCGTGTGGAATTCCGGCTCCAGAGCTGTGAGGAGACCCATCGCTGCTGCTGTTTGTGGCCCTTTGTCACGGCAGCCCCAGGAAACTGGACCGCCAGTCTCCGTGGCTGGGAGGCCAGGGGCCCCTCACCTGGCGCAGGTGGACCTCCTGCTCCCCTGGGTCAAAGCCTAGACCCCTTCTGCAGCCGTGCCCCCCACCCGGACACCAAGACCTCGCCTGCCCCGGGCCCGACGCCCCCTCAGCCCGGCCACGCTCAGCCAGCTTCCCTCGCACTGCCGATTCACCTACGACACTCCCAGAGTTCCTCGGTGCACCCCCTGCACTGTCGGCCCCCCCAGACTGGCTCGGAGCCCCTACAAGTGCCTTGACTTACGTGTTAGGGCTGGATCCCCCGGCACGGCAGGCCTCAGGGTGCGTGGGAAGAGGGGTGACTGGGGTGGGGCCGGCGGGCTCCTCAGGCAGGCCCCGACCTGTTCTGGGCGGGAGGCCGAGCGGGCATGGTGGCCTGCAGCGTGAACTCGCACTGTCCCCCTGTCCCTGAGGACGGCCCGGGGCGGGACACTCCTGGGGAGAAAGATGCAGAGGCCTCAGGCTTCCTGCCCGGGGAGGGGGTGCTCCCGGGAGCCCCTGAGCTTCAGTGGGGCGCGGTGTGGTGAGGGGCTGCCCACCCAGCAGGGCCCCGTCCCCTGCTGCTCCTCTGCCTGTCCGCACCGCCCCCTGCAGCCAGCTCAGACCCCGCTGCTCCCGTCAGCCCTCCCTCCTCGAGGTTCGGGGAGCAGCCCCGGCCTGTCCTGTCCAGGTGACACCTGGCTGCCGGAAGGGAGGGCTCTCGGCCTCTTGGGCAGGTGGGGCCTTGTAAATCCTGGCTCCTAATAGCAGCCCTCGGCCTGGGAGAGTGAGCAGGCTGAGGGTGATTGTCCCCACAGGCCCAGCGAGCCCAGGCCTGGCCACCCCCCTGCCCGGGGGGGGGGGGCTCGGGAGGCCGCTTGGGTGGTCTCAGCCTGCATTCCGCAGCCGCTCCTCCCGCTCACAGGTGGGAGGGGGACCCCTGGCCGGCCGAGCCCTCCCCTCTCTGCTGCTGTCTGCAGACTCCCAATCAGGGACTGGGGGGCGGGGGGCTGCTGTGGGTTCTGGGGTCACCAGGTCACCCAGAACAGCCCAGGGTGAGAGGGATGGGGCAGGCTGGGGTCCAGCAGCAAAGTCATTGGCCGTGGGTCCCACCCCCTGGGAGTCTGGGAGCAGCGGTGGGGGCAGAGGGCGAGGCCCGAGCAGGCGGCGAGGGAGGGGGAGCAGGACCTCCTGGGAAGTGGGGGCAGCCTGCCCCCCAGCACACTCTCGGGGCGCGGCAGGGGTTGTGTGTGGCTGTGTTATGTCACTGCTCCTGTCGCCCCCACACCGGAGGCCGCCTTGGCCAGGGCAGCTGAGTCTGTCTGGAGGGCGTGGGGTGCGTGGGGCGCGGGGTGCGGGGTGTGGGGTGTGGGGTGTGCAGCTCGGCCGGCGTTGTTAGAGGGGAGGCTGGGGCAGGCCGAAGACCCCTGGGCTTGGCTTCATGCTGCCGTGTGGCTGCAGGGACGCGTCCACTGCCACCTGTCCCACTCCCTGCTCCCCAGCCCCCCAGGAGAAGGTGGGTCTGGGAGAGCCGCTCCCTGCCCTGCGGGGCGAGGGCCTGTCCTGGATGGGCCAGGGCCCCGGGGGCTCCCCCGGCCCAGAGCCGGCCCACGACGGCAGCGGAGGGAGGGGGGCGGGCCCTGCGCCCCGGGAACCTGCCTGTTTGGACCCTGCGCCTGGCGGGGCGGGCTCCCAGGTGGCCTGCCGGGGGCTACGTCCTGTCCTGCTCCCTGGAGGCAGGTGTGGGTGGGCTGCGCTCAGGCTCAGTGCTCGGGGGGCCTCGGCGGCGTCCCCACACCCCGTCCCTCCCAGCCCCTCGGGGCCCTGCCCCTGCCCCTGCCACTGGCCTGTGCCCCAGAGTGACGTCTGGTGGCCGAGCGGGCCAGGTGGGCAGTCTGTCGCCCCCGCCCCGTGCTCCTCATGAACAGACCCTGTCACCGCGCAGGCGCGGGACACCCTCCGGCAGCCCTGCGGCGTCTTGCCGGGACGGGGCCCGGGGCTGACAGCGTTGGGGGCAGCTGTCCCCGTGCGGGCTGGGAGCCCAGCCCTGCTCGGTGGGGCTGCCCGGCGTGTGACCACACAGGCCGGGCTCCGGGGGCCTGGCCTGGGGGACAGGGACAGTTCCGCACCGCTAGAAGAGGAGACGGTGTCCCCCAGAGGCCGCCCAGCCCCTGTAGGCGGGTCCTGGAACCCCTGGGACTGCTTCTCCACGTGGCCTCAGCCTGGGACCCGGACCCCGACCCAGGCCCGGCCGCTGGGCGACGGCAGCTCCCCTCCCAGCGGCTGACGGGATGGGGGAGGCATTGCTGGCCCCAGCTGGGGCACTCACAGAGCCCCCCAGCCCTGGGCTGCTGCGCCCGCCCCCGAGGCCGGGGCTTGAACAGCTCCCAGGAGTCCGAGTGCGGGTGAGGCTCCCATCCACCCAGCCCCGGCCCCCAGGGGCCCCCGCGGCACCTGTGCCGACCCCTGGGGCCCGCAGCGTGTGGCACGCGTGCTTGGTGTCGGAGTGGCAGCACGAGTCTCTCCTCGGGCTGAGTCTAGACGGCGGCATTAAAGTCTTCACTGCAGGCGCCACAGGGTGAAAAAGGGTGGCCACAGAGAGGGGGCGCGTGTGGGGGGGATAAACGGGTGATCAGGTGCCCCCCAACCCCGAGCAGGCGACTTTGAACCTGGCGCATGGTGTCTGAGCCCCTCCCCCTCGGGGTCCGCTCCCCGCCATGCCGCCCTCGGCCCAGGGCGCTGCGGGGGGGTCCTGATGGCTGTCTCCCCAACCCGCCAGCTGTGTATACAGCAGGTGCTCAGCAGAGGGGAGCCTGCCGGATCGGCCGTGGCCCTCCGTGGCCCTGGTCAGAGTTGGCTCAGCCGGAGCTGCCACGGCCTGCGCAGGGGGCGTGGCCTCGAGAAGGGCCAGCCGTCGCCGTCTCTGAGGCTCTTGGTGTGATGTTTTCTCAGGCTGCTGAGCCCAGAAGCCATGTCGGAGCTGGCGCAGGCCCCCTGGACACGCGTGCGGCTGAGCAGCTCACCCCATGCAGAGCCGCAGGGGCTCGGCCCGGCCAGGGCATGGGGGGGGGCGTCTGGGGGCGCCGTGGCGTCCGGTGGGGTCAGGGTTGGTACTGACCCCACCCTCATGGTGGTGCCCGGTGCTCCTGTGGCACAGCCACCCACGCCCAGGAAGCCGGGCCCGGCCACGCCAGCGGCCGTGCGGGGCTCACTGGGCCTGCGGCCGGCCCTGCCCGCTGCCCGGCCGCGTGGCCCCAACGCCAGGACGAGTGCAGCGGCTCCCGCCCCACGGGCCTGGCTTCGCGCCGTCTCCCCGAGCCGGGCCAAGCGGGGACACCCAGGGCACCCGGCTCTGACCCGAGCTCGGCAGTCGTCCGTCTGGCCTTGCGTGGCTCTCTAGGAATTCTGAGAAAATTCAGGATGTTGATGTCGGCAGAGTCGGCATTCCAGCCGTCCCGGGGCGGTTCTGGCCACGGCCGTTCCCGCGGCGGGCTGTGGCGGAAACCACAGCCTGAGCCCGGCTCGGGGCCTCTGGGGACCGTCCCAGAGGAGTGCGTCACGGGCCTCGGGCCTGGGTCCAGGAATGCCAGCACAGCGTGTCACACACCGAGGCTGCACGAGTGGGCGGCCCCCACGTGGCTGGGACAGGCCTGAGTCCCCGGGTGCTGTGCTGACACCTGGCTGTGCTGACACCTGGCTGTGCTGACACCTGGCCTGCCACACGCTGGGGCTCCTGCTCGCTCTGCGCCTGCCTCCAGGTCACAGCCCCACGGAACCGGGGAGCCATGCTCTGGCTCTGAGAGGCGGGGGGACAGGAGTCGGACACTCGGACCGGGGGTGGGTGGCTCGGTCGCGGCTGGAGCTGGGTGGAGGCAGCTGGTCTCTGTGTCCCCCACAGGTGCATGAGGGATGCTCGGAAACAACGCAGGTCACCTGCCCTGTGCGTCGGCAGCCCGTGTGGGGGACGGTGGTGCCCCCAGCCCTGGGTGGACGTCCTGTGACACTGTCTGGCCAGATGCCAGCCCCAGGGAGGCACCCACGTTCTCATGCCAAGGGCAGGCACAGGCCAGGGGAGCTGGTGTTTGAGGTCTCGCAGCCTGCTGTGCCCTGCACGCCGGGGCCGGCGTCCCAGGGCCCCAAGCCGCTGTGACGGTGACTCTGCAGGACTCCTGGCATCCTGGCTGGGGTGGGCATCCTGCTGCCGCTGGCAGACCGTCAGCTGGCGCGGGGCACACACAGAAGCCGCGCTCCTGGCTCCTTTGCGGGGAGCAGGGCTCACCCCTGCACCGGGCTGTGCCAGCGTGGCCCGCACAGGGTGGCCGCTGGTCCCGGGCGTGCAGAGAGGCCCAGTGACAGCAGGACTCCGCTGCTGCCGGCCTCACAGCGGGGCCTGTCCGAAGGGCGAGGCTCGCCCATCCCTGTTGGACCGAGTCCTTGGTGGTGGGGAGCCCCAGGCACCGGTTTGAGGCCTTGGGGTGGCTGTGGCTGTGGCTGTGGCTGGCCAGGGAGGTCCCTGCGTGGAGCTCAGCTGCTTCTCCCCTCGCAGATGGGAATACGTGTGCCACCGGCAACAGGGCCCTGAGGGCCCGCTGCAGCCCCGTGGGGCTTCCTCTGCCGCTGCCGCCCACCCTGGCCGGCCACCGCCACCGCCTGCCACTGCCACCGCCACCGCCACCGCCTGGCCTCGGCCTCCCTGCCTGGCCGGTCCTGGGGGCCTGTCTCCTCCTCACCCCACCCTGGGCTGCTCTGAGAGGAACCACTTGGGGTTCGGGGCCCTCTGTGCCTCATCCACTCCCCATGCCTTTAGGGGTCTCCACGTCTCTCACGGAGTGAGCCTCGGGGGACTCAGAGAACCTGACGTGGGCGGGGGTACCCTGGGGCTGTGCGGGGGACAGGCAGGTGGTGGCCCCGAGCGGCCGCCGGGGCAGGTGGGTGGGCGGCCAGCTGGGAGCACAGGCGGCAGGCCCGGGAAGAGGAAAGGGGAGGCTGAGTGCTGGGTGTTCACGGTGGCACCCAGGGGCACTGTGCCACGGCGAGGGCTCGCCAAGGTTGGGGTCGGGGGCAGGAAGTGGGCACCAGTGCTGGGCGGGCCCCGGCCCCAGGTTGTCACTGAGAGAGAGAGAGGGACAGCGAGGTGAGAAGATGGGGGCCCGTGCAGACCAGTCTCTGCCTCACTCTCCGCCTGCTGCACCCCGCCCACCCCCGACCCCAGGGCCGTTCCGGGCGGCTCCCACGGGGCCCCGGCCAGTGGACGTGGCAGACGGTCACTGCCCCCTGCCTCCCGGCGCTTGCTTCCCTGAAGGGAGCACCGTCTGGCCGCGGGGACACCAGCTGTGGGCCGTCTGTCTGCCAGAGGTCAGGGCGTGGGGGTGCTGGACCGGGGCCTGGGCGCCCGGCGGGGGTCTTCCTGGCCGACATGCTCTGCAAACACCCGGCCCCCGGCTCCGTGTGCTCACGGCCACGCCGGCAGGAGGCAGCAGGGAGGCTGTGTTGACCCTAAAGCTCGCGCCCAAGGACGTGGGGACCCCCCCGGGGTCACAGGAGCCCAGGCTCGGTGAGAAGGGACACGGCTCCCCATCACCCGCCCGTACCCCGGCTTCGGCCTCCCTGTCCTCGTCTGTGAAGTGGGACGGCAGAACCCCTGAGGTCTGCACCCCGACCCGGGACGTGCTGCGTGTGGGGGAGTTAGGGTGGGGAGGAGCACCCCTCCCCAGACCCTGGGCGAGAAGGGGCGGCCCAGCTGCCAAAGTGCGTTCTCCCATGGTGCCCTCCAGAGTGGGGTGACCGTGCTGGTGTTAGGACGAATCGAGGGGCCCAGGCCATGCCGGGCCCAGCGCGGCTCCCCGTGGGTGTCAGCCACCCACCCCAGCCCCCTGGCCCGGGTGCCACACATCAGACGAGACAGCCGTGACATGTGCTTGGCTGCTGACAGCCAAGGGCCCTCGGGGACCCTGCTGTGCGCCCCCTGCCCCAGGCTCGTGCCCGACCTTGCGGGCCTGGCCCCCTGGGCCTTCTCTTCCACATCCGGGGCGTCTGTCTGCCACGAGGGGTCCCCAGCCCCGTGGCCCCCCAGACTGGGGCGGTGCCTCGGGTTTCCCACCCCCTGCCCCTTACGGCCCATGGCCCCCGGGCCCACTCAGAGCCGGGGGTGTGTGCCCCCACCCTCGTTGGTGCCCGGAACCCCGAGCTCTCCCGCGGGGCTTGTGCCGGGCCCTGGGGGTGTGCTGGGGGTGCCCCAGCGGGGTCTTCTGACTTGCGCTCTGAGCTCCCAGGGCTGACGGGCCCAGGGCCAGGCGAGGCCACCGGCCCAGACTGTGGGCCTCAGCGGGGCTGGCTCCCCTCAGCCAGAGGGGCCCCGAGGACGAGCGGGGTTGTCACCGTCTCGCAGAGCTGGCCAAAGGCAGGGATGCGGACGAGATGGCCGGGGCGCGGGGCCAGCAGGGAGGGGTGGGCCTCAGGCCCGTGTCCCCTGCCCTTCCCCGTCCCTCCCACCCCGGCCCTTCCCCGGCCTCGGCCCCTGGGAGCCGGCTGACCCCGGCTCTGCGTGTTTGGGATGGCTGAGGCTCCGAGTCACTTGCAAGGCTGAGGGGCTCTGCTGAGAGCCGAGCGCCTGCTGTGTCTCCTCTGTCCCGTCCCTCCAGCCCGGCCACCCCCGCCACCCACCGTGCTGGGAGGGGGGTGAGGGGGCGGCCGGAGCCCACGCCCCGAAGCCTGGGCGCTGGCCGGGGGCCTGGCGGGGGTGGGCGGGGGGCGCCGTGGCCCCGGCTGCGGGAGCCCCGCCAGGCCGGCGTATGTGTCCTGTTCTGGGGACCCATCCGGCTGCATGCTCCCAGGCTGGGGGGCGGGAGGCCGGAACGGGTGTCTCCTGGGTGAGGCTGCCGCCCAGCCGGGCCTGGGCTCTGACAGGTGCCAGGCGCCCCGGGCCCCGGGCAGGTGGGCTCCGCCCTGCGGGTCGTGGAGACAGCCGGCCCGGTGAGGGGAGGGAAGTGTGGGCTGCTCGTCTCCTCTGGGGAAGCCGCCCCAGGGCCCAGCGCTGGTGTCCGTGAGCCCCTTGGGTAGCTCCGACCCTCAGCCTCTCCCTCTGCCAAGTGGATCCCAGCACTCTTGCCCCTGAGGGAACTCAGGGGGCTCGGGGGACCCAGGGGACGCGCCTCGAGGCCCGGGGCCCAGGGTGAGGAGCAGGCTCCAGCCAGGCCCGCAGGGAGGGGCAAGCGGGAGGGGCGGAGGCCGCCCTCACGCCCTTGGCTTTGGGCCGAGCTCTCTTCTTTGGCCCCACTGCCTTCTGTGACCAAGGTCCACGGAGACCAGGCCCTGGGGTGCAGGGGACCGGGACCTCACCCAAGCCAGGGAGGGGCGACCCACAGCCCGCCCACCATGGGCACCAGGGCCTGTGGCAGGCTGGGGACCCTGGCCGGTCCCTGTGGCACCCCGTTTTTTCGCCCTCCCCACTGGCTGGCGTGGCTGCTCAGTCCGGTAGATGGTCGTCTGTGACGCAGGCCTCGTCCTCGCCCTGGCCGGATGGCCGGATGGCCTGACCCCCAGACCACAGTGCCACACATGTGGGAGGGGTTTCAGTCCCCTTCTGAGGGACAGACGGACGCCGCCTGCTGAGGAAGGTCAGGGTGTCTCTCCGTGGGGGAGACGGGGGGCCTGGGCGGGGCCCCCTGGGACCAGGCCCCAAGCCTGCCTTCCCAGCCGGGTGGACTTCTGCCTTAGACCCCACTGACCCTCGCCCCGCCCTCCGGGAGACAAGGACAGGCCTGGGACAGTGGGTGGCGGGGACTGCCAGGCGGGGCTGGGCAGGGAACAGGCTTTCTCTGGGCAAAGTCCTTCTCGGCCTACGTGGAAGCAGCCCACTGCTCCCTGGGGCCCCCGCCGCGGCTCCCCGCCTGCGGGGTGTCCAGGGCAGGGCCGCGGTCTCCATCGGGGTGTCCGAGAGAAGCCCCGGGGGCTCGTGGTCTCCAGACAGTGCCCCCGAAGCCCCGTCCCCATGGGCCTGGCTCTGATGGCTGTGCGGGTGGGCTGCCCCTGCCGTGGGTCACCCCCTTCTCAAGGACAAAGGGGACCTGCCTCAGGGCGCGGAGGCACCCCCCCGCCGCTGGCTGAGCCGGCCCCGCCCCCCTCGGCTGTCACAGCTCATCTCGCCTCTGTCTGGGAGAGCAGCCGGAGTCGTGTCCCCAACAAGCACTCCTGTCACACCCACTTGGCCTGCAGTCCTGGCCGGGGTCGGGGGAAGGAGCTGCCAGGGCCTCGCCATCCCAGGAGAGGAACAAGAATGCGGGAAGTGACAGGCCCGGATGGGGGCGCCGCCAGGGCTCCGGCCGGCTGGGCGGACTGCGGGCTGACCCCGGCCAGCTGTGCTGTCCCGCGGTGCTGGGCTGGTGGGGAGCGCTAGGGGGCCTCGTCCTGTGCCCGGGCTAGGGCCAGCAGACCCCCGTCTCGGGCCCGCTGGCTTCTCGCTCATTCCCAGCTGGCAGTGTCCGGCACACAGCGGTGACACGCCCTTACAGACGCGGAGACCGAGGCTGGAGCGGTGGCCTGGCGGGCTCGTCACGCCCCTGTGGGCCGTGGAACCCAGCAGGGCCCTTTTGGAGGCAAAGCCCCTGCCTTGTCACACAGGGCAGGAATCGGGGTCTTCCCGGCCAGGGCCACCCCCATCAGAGGTGTCGCTGCTCCAGTGGCCAGACTCTGGCAGGTGCATTCCCGGCAAGGGCTAGGACAGGAACAGTGATGGCCTTCAACACCAGCTGGTGACACACCGGAGCCCCTGACCCCAGGCTGGCCCTGACCCGAACCCCAGGGCACTGAGCGGTGTCCCCAGGACGCGCAGCCTGCGGGACCTCACGTGTTAGGCAGGGGGACTGGGGAAAGAGCCGGACGTGGGAGCCGGCAAGGCTGGGTTCGGCCCCCTGAACCCCAGCCTGGTACAGGAGTGACTGGACGCCCGGAGGCCACCATCCTCAGACTCGGGGCTCAGAGAGAGGAAGCAGACACCCCCTAACAGTGA
>PVKZ01006397.1:0-35635 GCA_004027375.1 Macroglossus sobrinus | reverse complement strand
GCTGAGTCAAGAGCTGGTTCTGGGGCACGTGTCCTGGCTACAGTGAGCTGGGCCAGACCGTGGGGGCTGCTGGATCACGCCGTGCCTGAAGGTGGAACAGCCAGAGTCGGTCTATAAGACAGAGAGTCCGGCCGATACCGTATCAGAGACCGAAACTATTTTCTTCTGTTCCACCAGCCTCTTCCACCATCTGCAGCCACGTAGGCTTCTTCCTCTCACTCTCTTTTAAAAGGACATTTATTTTCACTGGCGAGGGGCAGCCATGGCCTGAGAGATGATAAGATTACCAGCTCCGGGCCGAGCCCCCGCCTGTCCCTTCCTAGCTGGGTGACCCCGGGTGGGTGACCATGCCCTGGGCGTGTTTGCTCACCTCCCACCGCTCTCCCGGGGCTGGAAAAGCTCATGTGTGTGTGATGCCCCCACTTGGATGCGGGCACCAGGCTGGGGGCCACCAGTGGCGGCCCGTGCCTGTCGTCCCTGAGGCATGATAAATGCTCTCTGCAGCCGGGATTATCTGCAGACACACAGAGAAGGGCCTAAGTCAGCTCGGGCTGCAGCAAGATACGGGATTTATTGCTCATGTGAAACCTGAAAGCAAATGGATTTTTTGAGAACTCCCTAAGCATCCGAGAAGTCTGTCTCTGCCTGATTATCCGGCTGTATTTATGGCTCCTTTGCCAAATGCGAGGACGCTCCTGTCACTTCACGAATCGGGAGATGGGCTGCTTTTCTATAAATATCGAATCCCACGATTATTTCATTATTTAATCCCCCTCAGAATGTGAGCCAATTGCATCTCCCTTTTTATTCTTATCCTCTGATGCAAACGGCCCAGAGACAGAGGCTGTGAGTGTGGACGTTGCAGGGCAATGTGGAGTCGGAAAGGGGGTGGGAGGCAGAGGAAGAGGGGGCCACGTCCAGCCTTTGTCTTTCCCCATGGGGTCAACCCGGTATCTGGCCCGAAGCACTCAGGGCTCATCACTGACCCACTCCAGGCCGGCGCAGGGCAGGTGCAAGGCCCCTGGAGGCCACCTGGCTCTGTGGCTGGGCCTGCAGGTGCCAGCATCCCTGGGCCTCCAACCCCCAGCTTTGTGGGACCGCTGGGAGGCTATGTGGGGAGCTCGTGGGTGCTCCGATGAGCCACTGCAAGCAGAGCAGGCAGATGTGGCCGGACTGTGACAAGCAGAAGCAGCGAATTCTCCTTAGCAAGGGCCAGAGAGGGGCCAAAGCTGGGCCGAGAGCTCGCAGCACACCTGACCACGTGGAGCCCCGGGCCGAGCGTGGGCGGGGGGCCACACCGTTCACGCTGCCTTTGTCCCGGGGGTCGTGCTCTGCTTGTTCCTGAGCACATGCGGGGTCCGCTCTGATCCTGCAGGACCGTGATCAGAGGAGTGAAGTGGGGAGCCACAGAAAGGGGGGTCCTTCACAACGCTTGCCAGCTTTGGGGGACAAAGCTGCCCATCCGTCCCGAGGGCCCGAGGCTCCTCTGAGAGGCCCCAGGGGTCGTTCCTTGGCCTCGTCTTTGTCGAACCACCCCGAGAGGTCACCCCGCGGCCGATTCCAGCTTAGACGCCTCTGAACTAGAGGAAGAAGAGCAAAGCCCCCCGCAAAGCCGCCCGAGGCGCTGCCAGCTCCCCAGGCCCACTGCAGGCATCGGGTGTCAGTCGCTTAGTTCCCGCCTTGCTCAAGGCTCCCGAAGCCTTCACCTTGGTCCTCACGAAGCGACGGCCCCTTCTTCCCGCGTGGGTGTCGCACAGTGTGCGTTCACGGAGTCTGGTGACAGCAATGGCGGCGTGTGTGCCTGGTGCCAGGGGGCGTGGGGACGAAGCGGCATGCGCCGTGGGGTGAGCGGGGGCGAGGTGACAGGCGCTGCCCGTCTGCCCTGGGGGAGGGGGCGGCCCCTCCTGACCCCCGCCCGCCACCCCCTAGGCCGCCGTGACTCCTCGGGCATCCGCCTCTACTACACGGCCAGCCTGCGACGCTTCGACGCGGGCATCCTGGAGCTGGGCCTGGTGTACACGCCCGTGATGGCCGTGCCCCCACGGGAGGAGGCCTTCGTCCTCACCGGCTACTGCACGGACAAGTGCACCCAGCTGGTGAGTGGGGCCAGGCAGGGGGCCATGGCAGGACGCTGGGCGGCTTTGATCCCCTCCCCCACGTCCCCTCCCCCGCGTCTCCCTGGCCTTCCTGCGGGCCAGTCGGCCGGGCTGAGCGGTACCCGACGTGGCAGGCGCTGGACGAGACCACCCAGCACCGAGTCCCCGGCCGTGCGCCCTCCGCAGTCCCTGCCCACGGCCGGCCGGCCGCCCGAAGTGTGTCAAATGAACACGGAACAACCAATCGGCCTCGGGGCCTCAGGAGCAGACTGAGAGGGAGCCGCCCGCACCCCCGTGGGCCTCTGGGGGCCCCAGGCCGGGCTTGGGAAGAGCCGGCTCTTTCCACGAGGATGTCTCAGTGTGGCCACGTCCTCCCACGTCTTCCGATGGGGATTTAACCGATGGGGAGAAAGACAAGGCCCGGGCTGCAAACGTCCTAGCAAGCCTGGCCGCGCCGCCCTGTGGCCCGTGGCCGGCGGTCGCAGGGTCCCCTGTGTAGTTGGGCCCTGACCCGCTGCCCTCTGACCCCGCTGCCCTCTGACCCCGCAGGCCCTGCCCCCCTCAGGGATCCGCATCTTCGCCTCGCAGCTCCACACGCACCTGACGGGCAGGAAGGTGGTCACCGTGCTGGCCAGGGGCGGCCGAGAGAGGGAGGTCGTGAACAGGGACGACCACTACAGCCCTCACTTCCAGGTGGGGACCCACCATTCCCTGCCTGGCCTTTTGACCTTCTCTCTGTGACAGCCGCGGACACTCTCCGGAGCTGGGGTCCCTTCTCCTGCGTTGGCACAGACACCTGTGGGGCGCACAGCGGCCAGCCCGTCCCCCGGGCGGGGGGCTCCTCTAAGGGGGGGCCTCTGGTGGTGGATTCTGGCGTGCAGCTGATTGCAGGGTTTGGGGGACCCAGGCAACCACCATCTTGTTCTGATCCCTTCCTGTCAAAGGCCGAGCTTAGCCAGCCCCAGCTCCGCCACCCCCGGGGAGCTGGGACAAACGTCTCCCCCCCCAGAGGGCCGGGGGAGGTGGCTAGACTCGGGCTTCACACCCCCTGAATGTCCCGCCTTCCCTCCGCCCACAGGAGATCCGCATGTTAAAGAAAGTCGTGTCCGTCCACCCGGTAAGTGACCTGAGTGACCATGAGGGACTCATGGGCCGGGGAGCCCGGGAGGGCGGCATCCCCGAAGGTGAGAGGTGGAAAGCGGGCAGGCTGGGCAGAGGCCCTGTGACGGTCTTCCGAGACTTCGTCACGGTCTGGGCTGTCCCACGGTGAGACCCACCGAGAGGCCACAGAGGTGTCGGGACCAGATAGCGCTTGGGGTGATGTGGGTCCGCCCACCTAGCCAGCTGACAAATCCCAGGAGCTTAGGGGAGAGATGAGGGTGTGGGAGTCACCGGTAGGGCCCCCGACCATGCAGAAGGGGGACCCCTGGCCGGCTGGGGCCTGTCCACGTTCACCGAGGGCTGTGACAGGACCAGTTGGGTCTGCCCACAGCTGGTGCACTAAGGGGTCATGGAAGCTGATGAGTAGTCACTCCCTGGGGACACTCAGAGTGTGACCCTCACGTGCAGGGGCCGAAGGGTCACGGCTGGGCTTCTCGGTAACGGACGGATGACTGCGTGTGCAGGGGCTCTGTCCCACGTGGGGACAGGTGCAGCACACCTGTTACCCCAGGCGGGCAGGTGCTGATGGGCATCTGTCCACTTGGCTCGGCAGGGGGACGTGCTCATCACTTCCTGCACCTACAACACGGAAGACAGGAAGCTGGCCACCGTGGTAAGTCGCCCGACCTCTCCGTGCTGCGGGCCCCTGGAGCACATGTGGCCGGGGGCTTCCACCTCGGACCCTCCGCACTTTCATGAGCCTTATGCCTCACCTGGAGTGTAGGTTGGAGGGCAGGGGTGCCCCGACCCCGGCATCCATTCAATAAACGGATTCTCAGTGTGGCATGGAGCTCCACTTGGCACCGCGGGGTACATGAATGAATGAACGCATGAACAAATGCAAATGCCGAAGCTGAGGGTGGGGCTGGGAGGAAAGGGGGCGGGGCTGATGGGCGTCTCCCGCCTGGCAGGGGGTGTGGCCTGTAGGAAAGGGGCGGAGCTGACAGGCGTCTTCCCGCCTGGCAGGGGGTGGGGCCAGGAGGAAAGGGGCGGAGCTGACGGAGTCTTCCCACCTGGCAGGGGGTGGGGCCAGGAGGAAAGGGGCGGAGCTGACGGAGTCTTCCCGCCTGGCAGGGGGTGGGGCCAGGAGGAAAGGGGCGGAGCTGACAGGCGTCTTCCAGCCTGGCAGGGGGTGGGGCCGGGAGGAAAGGGGCGGAGCAGATGCGCCTTCCCGCCTGGCAGGGGGTGGGGCCTGGAGGAAAGGGGCGGAGCTGATGGGTGTCTTCCCGCCTGGCAGGGGGTGGGGCCGGGAGCAAAGGGGCGGAGCTGATGGGCGTCTTCCCGCCTGGCAGGGGGGCTTCGGCATCCTAGAGGAGATGTGCGTCAACTACGTGCACTACTACCCCCAGACACAGCTGGAGCTCTGCAAGAGCTCCGTGGACCCCGGCTTCCTGCAGAAGTATTTCCACCTCGTGAACAGGTGACGGTTGGGGGTGTGCCTGCTGTGCTCTCCGTCCCCGTCCCCAGCACAGAGACCCCCCACCAGACCCTGCGAGGCATCAGGGCGGAAGGAGGAATCCGGGGTTCCGGGAGCAGGGAAAGCACAGGGGGCAGCCACACCTCCACCGCCCCGTGAGGAGCCTGCAGCAGGCATCGCTAATCGATCCCACACGCATTTCCCGCCGAGTCTAGACAGGAGAGAGGGAGCCACTTGGCCACCTCTGGCGTGGAGGCAGGGCCAAGACAGCTGTCGGGGGAGGCCGGGTGGAGGCAGCGGGCTGAGAAGGAGGTGTGGCCTGGGGGGTCACTCTGGGGCCCCCGCCTCGTCTGCCGGGTGGTGTCACCGGTGCCCTGCGGGGCTCCCGTCCGGTCTGCACACCCCAGACTGGGCTGTGCCTTCCCCACTGCCAGGTTCAACAGCGAGGAAGTCTGCACCTGCCCTCAGGCCTCCGTGCCCGAGCAGTTCGCCGCCGTGCCCTGGAACTCCTTCAGCCGCCAGGTGCTCGACGCCCTGTACGGCTTCGCCCCCATCTCCGTGCACTGCAACAAGTCCTCCGCCGTCCGCTTCCAGGTGCGGTGCGCGGGGGGCGCGTGCGCGGGGGGGCGCGTGCGCGGGGGGGCGCGTGCAGCACGCGAGCCCTCCGCCCCGCGCCGGCGTCCCTGCGTCCACAGCAGCCTCAGCCCCACGGGGGCCCTCTGTGTGTGGTGACAGGGCCCCCCGCCGAGCAGCTGGCACGAAACGGAGGCCAGCTGGCAGCAGACAGGCCCAGACACACAGACAGAGGCGCGTGGGGTGGGGGGAGCAGCCCACGTGGGCAGGCGGCTGCCCTCTCCCGGGGGAAAGCACGTTCCCCCAAGTGGTGTGAGCTGTGAGCTGGGCGCCAGCAGCGCCCCCGGAGCCTAAAAATAAACCGGGGGGAGGGAGAAGGGACGGGTGAGAAACCAAACAGTCTGGAGAGGCTTCACCTCCTTCTCTGAGTGAGATTCAAGCCGGAGCTGCCTGTGGGGGCGGGGCGGGCCCCATGCCAGGAAGGCCCTGGGCATGGGGAGCATCTGGGAGCTGGATTAACTGCTAACTGCAAACATTCCTGGCCCCGAGGGAAAGGTAGATGCTGGCTCGGCTGAGAGGGGCGTCAGGTGGCCGTCTGGTGCGGTCACAAACGTGGCATTTGACGTAGTAGCCTTGTCAGGGGTAGATGGCTAAGACTTCAGCTGCACCCAGGGGCTCTGACTGCTTGGTTTGGGTGAAGATTGAAGAGAGGAAGTGAGGGTGGTGGGGGGAGGTGGAGGGGCCAGGATCACCCAAGTAGCTGCAGAGGCAAGAGTGGGCAGGGGGGAGTTTGGTTTGGGACAAGGTGAGTTTGAGGGCAGGAAGCCAAGAGGTCGTTGGAAAAAGTGGCTTGGGGAGGCGGCACCCTGTTTCCTTGCTCTAGCCTCAGTTTACCTCCTGGTCCTGTCCTCGCAGGGTGAGTGGGACCTGCAGCCCCTGCCAGAGATCGTGTCCAAGCTAGAAGAGCCCGCCCCACGGTGTCCGGCCAGCCGGGGTCAGAGGGCCGCCGGCCCCACCGTGGTCAGCCTCGGCGGGGGCAAAGGTTGAGTGGGGCGCCATCTCCTCGCTCCCTGCTCTGTGCCGTCCCCATGGACTCATGCCAGCTCGGTGCACCCCAGCCCTGGACACCCCCGTGAAACAGCTCTGTGCGCCCGGGATGACGGGCTGGACCATGCCCCTGCCTGAGCCCACGGTCCAGTCCAGCGTCTCCCCCTGCATGGCCGAGGGTCCCCTGAGACCTCCCTGCCGACCCACCGGGACTGGCGAGCCCGCACCCCTGCCCGGCTGGCTCGGTGGTCTGCTGCCCCGCCCCGGCCCATCTCCCGAGGAGGGAGGGACGGGACTGGGACACGAGCCACGCCCCGCTGTGCGTCTCCAGCCCCTGTTGATGGCGATTTTGTGCTGCGGGTGACGGGTGTGGGCGCTACTTAAACACTTCTCTGCAGAGCGGCTCCTGTGTCACCGTGGGCGGCCTCCCTGCCCACAGGGGCAGGACAAGCCATTTAGCTAGTTAGCGACGTGCCAGGGAAATCGCTCGGTGCAGGGTAAATAGATATTTTCGCCCACCTAAACGGAAATGCTCACGACACTTCTCACCACCGCCGGGGACCCAGGCGGGGCTCCTTAGGGAAACAGCCGGTGGCCCTGGGCCACGCTGCCCTCGGCGTGGAACCAGGCCGGTGTCCGGAGCCCGGGCCGCCTCTCCGTGCGTGTGTGACCCGGGCCGGCCACGACACCGCCCTGCCACCAAGTTTGCTCACCGGTCACGTGGGGCCTGTGCCGGGCCCGTTACGAGCGCGAAGCTGCCCCGCGGGACGGGACGGCACCCAGGGGTGGTTAATCCGGGGCGGCATTGCCCCGCGGGCGCGAGCCTTGCCTGCGTGTCCTCCCCACGCCGGACGGGGAGTACGCCCCATCGGGCTTCCCCTTCCTCCCCTCGGAGCTGCCTCCCATTTAAGGCCAAGTTCAGCTCTTCGCTGGCTTCCAGGAGAGGCGGACGGGGAGTGACAGATTAGGCTGTGTTTAGCCACTTCAGCAAAACGCTGCCCGGCCTCTGGGGGAGAGAGAGGGTGATGGATGGGCCACCGAGTCCCCTCCCCGCCCCCCGCCCCACACACACCCCTCCAACGCCAGCTAAGTGGCTGCCTCTCCTGAGGACCGCTTCATCACAGACGGAACAAACGGGCCGCTCGCCCCGCACTGCGTCGTATAAATCACGGCTTCCCCGCCAGTCACAGGGCGCGTCTGCTGTGAGATGCCAGGCCCCCGCGGGCCACAGAGCCCGCCGCCTCCATCACCTTTACGGCCTCGGATGACGGGGGGAGGGGCGGCCCCTCCCTGCGCGGGGAGGGCTTAGGAGGCGGCCTGGAGCCCGCACGGCCTCTGGCCTTGGTCTTCGGGACCCGAAAGACCCTTTTCCTCGGGTCACGGCCGTCTGCCAGCTCGGACAACGGTCCCGGTCAGCCCAGGGCTCTGCGCACCCCCGAGCCTTTGCTGGCTGCTATCATTTTGTCCCCAAACACCTGAGAGGCACTTACTTACTTGTGGCCTTCCAGTCCCACCAACGAGGGGATCGAGATTCACAGAGGCAAAGTGGCTCACCCCAGGGTCCCCTGGGGGATGCGTGGTGATGAGAAATCACACCTCGCTCCAGAACCTTCTGCCACCCGCAGTGACCCCCTCCCCAGCACACACGCGCACACACACACGCACACGCCTTGCTCCCTTTCTCACTCTCCGGCGGGTCATTCTCTTCCTCCCGGGGGCGGCCGCTGCCGACACCCACCCCGGGTCATCCAACCACGTGCCGCTGACCGAACTGCCACCGTGCACACCGCCTCGGTGCAGACACTCCCCACAAAGCCCCCCACGTGCGCGCCGTTTCCGCTCCCCCCGGCGGGCGGGGGAACTGAGGCTTAGAGCTCGCCAGTTAGCGGCCGGGGTCCCCAGAGGGACCCGGGCTCTGACTCCAGGGTCTGGGCTGTCAGCCTCCACTCCCTCACCTAGGAAGCAGGCCCCGGCCCTGGCCCCTGTGAGGACTGAGCACGGACACCTGGGAAAGGCTTCCTTACCTGGACGAACACCGGTGATACCTTGGCCAGGCCCCGCCCACGACTCTTCCCATCCACCAATAGGAAGGCGGGAAGAACTGGGGGCGGGGCTGGGCTCCTGAGGGTCTGGGTCCCTGCTCCTCCTTCCTGCTGTCTGCCAGGCAGCCTGGGACACATGCCCTTCCCTCCCAGAGTCCCTGTCCCCTCACCTGCCCACCAAGGAGAATGTTCCCCTGGATGCTGCTAGGGGGACAAGACCCGTCAGCTGTGACATGACAGAGTCCCAGGCTGAGCTGTGCTCACACAGGGTCGCACAGGGGGGTGGGGGTGTCCGGGGTGCAGGGACCCCGGCCTCGGGCACCAGCCAGAGCAGGCGTGCCTGCGCAGGGGGCCAGGGCACTCCAGGGCAGTGCCATCCGGGGGCCAGGAGCCTTGTGGGGCTGTGTAAATGGATTACGACGGCATCCAATGAAATGCTTGTGTTCTTGGCCACACGGGCCACAGTGCAGGCCCCCAGGAGCCACGTGTGGCCCACGGCCACTGCGCTGGGCAGAGCAGACAGACGGACGCATTCCCGTCACCTCAGGAAGCTCTGCTGGCAGCGCTGGCCAGGGCTTGCGCCCCCATCACCGCACTGCTCCCTGCCTTTGTCACGGGAACCTCGTCCTCTGTCCCCCAAGCACCTGCCCCCCTCTGCTTTCCAGAGGCCAAGCACACCCGGGCACAGGGCGGTGCAGCTTTATTGGGGCTGGACAGTGGGCAACAAAACCCTGCCGGGGGGCGGGGTGAGGGGGGTGGGAATGAGGTGAAGGGGGAGGGGCCTGGGCACGGGGGGGGGGGCAACACCCATCCTGGGTGAGGAGGCAGGGTGCGGGGCAGATGAGCGTCCTGAGGCCCAGCAATGGGGAGCAGGGGCGTCACCCCCTCTAAGGCCTTGTGCAAGGTCCTCCCGCCAGAGGCCGGACGAGGACGGGGACAAGGACAGGGCTGTGTCCTGATTGCACGGCCAGGACGACGGCTGCCCGGGCGAGAGGGCACCGCCGGATTCTTACCCAGACCCCGTCAGGGAAACTGAGGCAGGAGGGGGCATTTCTGCGGGGGTGATGGGGCCTGTCCCCCTGCACTGCACACAGGGTCCCGGGTTGGGGACCGTCAGGCGACCCCCTGCGTGAGGCTCAGAGGTCGAGGCTGACCCCGCCCCTCCCACATCCGGGAAACAGCCCACCCTGCCCATCAGCCGCGATGGGGGCCGGCCGTCCGGCACGCGTGCCCCGTGCCTTCCACATGGGGCCCGAGGCAGACACCCCTCGTGGATCCCGCTCTGTCCCCGACTCCGGAGGCACCTGTGACTCCCCAAGCCCCGGACAGCCGGGGGAGCCTCTGTGCGCCCTGCTTTTGTGCTGGGTTCACTGATGTTTACTGAGCACCTTTAGAGAGGCCCGTGGTGGTCCCCAAGCCCAAGTTACAGGTGTGCGTTTTAAGGGGGTGAGCACGGGACAGCCCCCCGGGTCCCCTGTCCCTTCTCTCTGTCCGTATCTGTTTGGGGGTCAGCAGGCCGGGACCGAGGGCGGGGAGGATCCGAGTTCGGCTGGGGTCCAGGTCCAGGTCCCAGGTCCCCGGGCAGCTCGGGCCCTGTGGGGCGCGTGGTGGGGGCGGGCAGGTGTCCGGCCCCAGGGACCCTGTCAGTAGATTCCTTTCACACGCTTGTTGTCGGGGTCAAAGGGCGACTTCAGGTGAGCCCGGGCGGGGTAGGTCACCCCCATCCTCTCCAGGGCGTAGTCCCCACTCTTCACGAAGTCGGGCGAGACCTGGGGGCAGGGTGGGGGGGGGATGGACACGGTCACTCGCTGCTTCCCGGAGGTGCCGTCACCCGCCTGCTCCTCAGGAGGGGGTCTCGGCCTCACTAACTGCCCTGTGGGTAAATTCATCACCGTGCCGAGGGTCCCCCTCTGCACCCAGGAGCCACCTGGACAGGTAGGTCCCGGGTCCCTATGCCCTGGAGCTGCACTCAAGTGCCTGGGCCCAGCAGAACCACGGTCTGGCTGTGACCGCGCCCCAGGTGGGGGCCCCCGGGGGTGGGAGGGGGGGCTGTCCAGGGCTGTTCCCTGAGAGGCAGAGGACCCCTCTTTCCCCCCCACTCAGGACTGAGTGAAAACATGAACAGAAAATGAGGCATTCACCGTGGCTGCAGCGTGCGGCGTGAGGCGGCGTCTAGCACACACGGGCCCCTGGGGGGCACCGGCCACCGCCGCCTGAAGCAGAGGGTGGCCCAGAGCCGGCCCCGGCCCTCCGGGGTCACCTGGCTTGTCCGTCTGGGCCACACTGATTCCCTCCCAGGCCCACTGATTATCCACCCGTCCCTGGTCGGCTAGAAAAGGCCAGTGTGGCTGTTCTTTGAAAGAGGAGGTGGCCTGCGCCCCAGCGAGGGGTGACCGCAGCGCGTGGTGGAGCCCAGGGGTCCCTGTCTGCAGGTGACAGAGAGCCCAGGGGTCCTTTGTCACCATTGAGTGGCAGTCTGTGACGGCCTGTGTGGCAGACGGGTGTCTGTCCTCACTATCGATGCAGAAGGAGACTGAGGCCCAGACAGGAGCCCTCCCCCAAGGTCGCAGCACCCTCCCCGGGCACGGCCCCAAGGCCGTTGGTGCCAAGCCCACATCTGAAGCTCGCCATGCAACTCGCTGCAGGGTGCAGCCTTGCTGGAGGCCCCGGGTGGGAGCTGCGGGCCCCCCCACCCCCGGGCCCGCGTGCCAAGCCCAGCATGTCCCCTGCCTGCCTGGGCTGGGCTGACTCACCCCTGCCTGCTCCCCGTCACGCCCCCTGAAGTGCCCCTCCCCACGGGGTCTGGGGTGGGGCGGGCGCTGCAGCCCAGAGCTGTCCCGACTGTCAGGGGCTCAGGACGGAGTGCTCTGGAGCCCAGCTGGGTGGCCTCCCCGCCCCCAGTGCCATGGGCTCCCCGGGCATCCATTTCTGAGCTGTCACGGGGCTGCTGTGGGACCCTCAGGAGGCAAGCAGGCGAAGCCGTGAAGGTGCTGGCAGCGACAGCAAGCCTCATCCCCATGTCACACCACCCAGCTGTCCTGCAGGAGCCAGAGACCCCTCCGTGGCGCGGGGTCCCTACAAGCCCTCTGCGTGCCCCCCCGCCCGTGGAGAGAGGCATCTGTGCTCAGCGGGGGGTTATTGGGGTCTATAAATAGCTGTTTGGGCAAAATGTTTCGATTTTAGATCGTGCTGCCCCTCCTGTCTCCTTGCCAAGCTCCCGAAATGTGTCTGTGTGCACACGTGTCCTTACGTGTGTGCATGGTGCCAGCGTGTGTGTGCACGTGCCTGCATACACAGGCCTGTGTGCGCCTGTGTGTGCACACCTGCGTGCCCCCGTGCAGTGTGAGTGCGTGCACACATGTACCCGTGTGTGCATGGCGCCAGCATGTGTGCGCACATGCATGCATGCACAGGCCTGTGTGCGCCTGTGTGTACACGTGTGTGTGTGTACCTGTGGGGTGTGCACACCTGTGTGCCCCCGTGCAGTGTGTGTGCACACGTGTACCTGTGTGTGCAGGGCGCCACGCTACATGGGAGAGTGTGTGAGGGAGGGGTCTGCCCAGGTCCCGGCGG
This sequence comes from Macroglossus sobrinus, assembly GCA_004027375.1. Classification (NCBI taxonomy): domain Eukaryota; kingdom Metazoa; phylum Chordata; class Mammalia; order Chiroptera; family Pteropodidae; genus Macroglossus; species Macroglossus sobrinus. Next base: position 23,726 of record PVKZ01006397.1, on the reverse strand, counting down.
CTGGGACCCCCGCACGACCTCCGAGCACTCAGGCAGCCTCGGTCGCTCTGGTCCTCAGCCCCCAGCGGCTAGGAGGGGACTGAGTCTGCAGGCAGGTGGCCGGGGTGGCATTTCCTCGGGCCCAGAGCTGGAGCCAGACCCCATGGGGCATGCGGCTGGCCTGCACAGGGCTGCGGTGGGGACAGTCCTGGGCAGCCGAGACTCTGGGAAGGCCACGCCTGTCTGGGCAGCCTGAGGCACGGAGCCCAGAGGTGCTGGTGCCACGGCCCGGCCAGCGGGCGGTGAGGGCCGAGGGCGACACAGCAGCAGGTCAGCACTCTGGCTCCGAGCCACCTCCTGGGCAGGCCGCCTCCAGCTGGGGCCCTTCAGCCACGACCCAACCCCGCCCCCCGGTCCTCACCTAGCAGAAGTGACCCCAGCACCAGGCCGCCTGTGGGGGCGTGGAGAGCTGTGTCACTGTGGTCCCCCAACCTCTCCAGGCCTCTGTCCCCTCAGCCCCCACAGATGGGCGCGGTCAGCGTGCCAGGCAGGGCGCGGGGCCCACGCCGAGGAGGGTGCCCGAGGCTGCAGCGACCTCTCCGAGCCCAGAGCTGGGGCCCGGGCCTGGGGCAGGGGACAGCGGCTGCACTCCGGCCGTGATGGTCAGCTCTGCGCCCATCGCCTCCCTCCCTCCCCGGTGTGAGCTCCTGGTGGGCTCGGGGGAGGAGGGGGCGTTTGGGTCCCGCCAGCTCTGCCCGCTCGAGGGCCCTCCGCCTGGGGTGTGTCTGGGCGAGGTAGGGAAGGGGGAACGTGGGCCTCGGGAGCACCCCCGTCCAGGCCCCCACCCACCCTGGATCAGTCTGCCCGGAGCACCCTGGGGACCCCGGGGTCCCTGGCCCAGAGCCTCTTCCTGACCAGGAGAAGCCTGGAGCTCGCCAAGTCAGGCTCCTTCGGGAAGAAAATACAGGAGCAGGTGCCGACTGCACCTGGAGACACGGCCCCCCCACCCAGCACGCCTGGGGCCTGAGGGGCGCCGGCCCCCTCCCACCGGCAGGGCTGGGCACGGGACTCACCAGCCCGCCGCTGGGGTCCCGGACGTAGCCGTAGGCGATGGGTTTGTCGATGGCGAACCCGAAGCCGGCCCGGCGGGTGTGGCCCACCACGCGGCCGTCCCTCCAGATGGCCTCCAGGCCGAACACGGGCACTTTTCTGGAAGAAGCGACATGAGGGGCTGAGACCCCAGAGCCCCCCTGCCCTCCCCAAGGAAACACCGGCACCTCGGCCTGGCCGGGGAGAGGGGGAAGAGGCCCAGACGGGTCTGGGGGTCCCTGGCACGTGACCCGGGGTGACGGCCTGGGCCCCACGTGTCCCTTGGATGGCGGCTGCAGTCAGGGCTGTCCTCTCGGGAGGGAACAGGCCCAGGGCCCAAAGCACAGCGGCTGGAGCGCCCCGCGACCCCGCCGCCCGCATCCTAACGCGAGGACCCGTGGGCTGCGGCCCCCGGCCCTGTCTGCGCCCCCGGCCACGGCCGGGCTGCCCTGGGGGGGGGGGGGACAAGCAGTCACGCAGAGTCGGCCTGGCCTGACGGGAGCAAGGAGAAGGCCCAGGACGGTGACGAGGCACCGCTCGGCTCACTGTCTACCTTTCCCCGAGGCCCTGTCACGCCTGACGCTTCCTCGGAAAGCTCCAGCAATCTGCGGGACGTGGCGCTGGCTGTCAGCTCCACACAGCCACAAGGCCGGAGCTGCCGTCATCCTGCAGACGGCGCTGCCGCCCGTCCCGCCCCGGCCCTGTCGCTTCAGGGCGGCTCGGCCCGCGCGGGACCCAGGCGCCCAGGCCAGGGCCCCAGGGACCCCCCGACATGCTAGAGCCGCCCCTTAGGGGTGCCGTGAGGGGTCCGACCCTCAGGGCTGCCAGGAGTCTCCCTGTCCCCTGGTGCCTGCAGTCTCATCTCTGTCTGTAGGTGGGGACGCTGGCCTCCGCCAGGCCCCTCCCCGCACCGCCCTGCCGTGGGAGGGGGGGGGTTTGACTGGAACACGCTGGGGGCAGCAGCGCAGGAATGGGGGGGCTGGCTTGGGCGGGGCTCGCCCTCACCTCGCCCTCGGCCTGGGCAGTGGCTTGGCCGGGTCTTTCTCTCCTCAAACCGGCCCCAGGGGAGGGCACGTGCCATGGGCCCTGCTGACCCCACCCTGCCGGGGGGCTGAGCACCCCCGGACACTCACTCGTCCACGGTGAGGCACACCAGGCGCCGGCGAAGGCCCTGGGCCCGCTGCCTCTCCAGGGCCTGGCGCCCCAGGAAAGGGGTGCTGGACTTGAGCTTGCAGGTGAAGGCCAGGCCGGCCTCCAGGGGGCTGTCGTCGGGCCGCAGGTCTGCGTGCCAGTGCCGGTAGCCTGTTGGGGGGGCACCGTGCGCTCAGCGCCCCCTGGGCCAGATGCCGTACCCGCATCCTGGCCTCCCGACCGCGGGCTGGGGTCCTGGGGTGCTAGGGTGCTGGGGGAGGGCTTGCAGAAAGCAGGTGCTAAATGCTAGCCCAGCCCTGGCCCTGCCCCCCACTGCGGGGCGAGCCCCCCCCAGTGCAGGGGGTGGAGGTCCCAGCACCATGCCCAGGCCTGGCTCGTAGGCAGCGAGGGGTCTCAGGAAATGGACAGTGTCAGGGGAGGGGGAGGGCGGGGAGACAGGAAGGGTGACCAACGACAGACACGAGGCTGTGGGTCCTTCACCCCCAGCACCCCGTCTGCCAGCGCCGCCCGGACCCTGCACCCACCTTTCTCGATGCTCAGGTTGTCGATGGCCCGGTACCCCGCGGGGACCAGGCCATGCTTGGCCCCGGCTGCCATCACGGCCTGGTACACGGGCACACAGGACGGCCTGGGGATGTGCAGCTCCCAGCCCAGCTCCCCGACGAAGGACAGCCTCATGGCCCGTACCTGGAGGGGGACACACGGGCCAGGGTCAGACGACCGCGGTCAAGGGCCGGCTGCCACCCCCCGGTGGGCCGCTCCTGCCGTCACCACCATTACCGTTACCGTTACCATCAGCCAGTCCTGGGCCCCCATGGTGGGTCCCCCAAGGAGAGGTCCCAGATAAGGGGAGACGGGGTGAGGACATTGCAAGCAGGAGAGAGTGGACACGCAGGTCCCAGGCCACAGCTGCTCTGAGCGACGGGGTGACTCTCCTGAGGCCACCACAGCCGGTGGCTGCAAACGGGGCAGCAGATACAGGTTCCCTTCCAGTTCTGGGGGCTCAACTCCAAAATCGAGGTCTCAGCCGGGCGTACCCACTCCCAAGGCTCCGGGGGACATCCTCCCTGCCCCTCCCAGCCTCCAGGGACCCGAGCACGCTTGGACTGCTGGCCGCGTCACCCCCGTCTCTGCCTCCAATGTCACATGCCTCCCCACCCCGTGTCCATCTTCTCTGTTTTCCCTTATCAAGACGCCTGTCACTGGATTTGGGACCCACTCCGATCCTGGTGACCTCATCCCGAGACCTTGACCTGACACCTGCAAAAACCCTATTTCCAAATAACGTCGGGGCCGCGGGCTCCAGATGTGTCTCCGGGGGCCACCGTCGGATCCCTGCACGTGGGCCGCCCGGCCCCTGCACCCCACTTCCTTGTCTGTGCTGCATCTATCTGCTCAGAGGAGCTGCCAGGTTCATCCGTGAGGGAGCTGACAGGGCGGCAGCCGGAGCGCGAGCATCACCAGGGCTGCACTCGGCAGGTGAGGGGACACTGACGGGGACACAGCCGAGTGCCGGACAGCCCCGCCCCCCAGCCTGGGCAGCCTAGGCCAGGTGCCGGGGCTGAAGGGGACACATGGCCTCTGAGCTGGTCCCTGGGCGTGTGTGTGTCTCGCACCCCCGTGTACCAGGCGAGCCACTGCATGGAGCCAGCGTGGGGTGACCGCCGCCCCCCCCCCCCCCGCAGCAGCGTGTGACCGTTCCCTGTCATTCACACGGGTTTGGTTGCATGTCACTCACACGGGCCTTCAGGCCAACACTTGTGCTGACGGGTCAGGCCTGGGTGCCCAGCTCTGGGGCTGCCCACGAAAGGGACGTCGAGGGGACAGCCAGGTGCAGAGGTCGCAGAGGGGGCTCCGAGCGGGAAGGCCCGCCAGGCGCAGCTCCCCCGGACGACATCTGCCCAGAAGGGGTGCGAGGCCACGCCCCACCCCCGGCCACGAACCCCGGTGCTTATCGCACCGCTGCCCACGGCTGGGCTCCGAACACCCGTCACACAGAGCACCTTCGCTCCGAGCCGCCACCGGCCCGGCCTCTCAAAAAACGCAGAACGGACACAGAAAACGTCCCGCTGACATCCTCCTGCTCGCCCGGCGCCAGCCGCAGGCCCCGACAAAGGCGCCTTGTCCACGGGCCTCTAATTTTAGACAGCCCGCCGACGGGCTCGGGGCTCGGAGCCAATCTCGCGTCGCGGCAGCAAAACCCTTTTCAGAGCCCCGGGCCTGAGGCCTCGGGTCAGACGCGCGCGTCCCGGGCTCGGGGAGAGAGAGGACAGGGCGCTCGGGCTGAGCGAGGGGGCGACACAGGAGCAGGCAGGCCTCCGCTCCCCGGCAGGGCGAGGGGGTGCGTTCGGGGAATTCGGGTGCTGTGCTCAGGTCGCAGAACCGCTGGCTCCTGAGCCATCTCGCAGTGGGGACGGGGCGGTCCTCTCCGAATGTGGGGGTGGGGGGGAGCAGAGCGTGGCGGTGTCTGGGACGTGGGCTGGTGGGTGCTCAGGACACGTGTGTCTTGGGAACGCGCCTGCAGTGCGCCTTTCTGGGTGAATGCCGCGGGGGGGCACAGCAGACGCGCCCAGAGGCGCAGGCCGGCGTGTCTGGTCTTTTCAGATCGCGTTAGCTCTTGCTGGTTTGACAAGCCTCCGGGGCGTGTGGTTGTGTAACAGCGTCCCCGACACACCAGGCACATCCACCAGACTCGGTGACCCCTAAATCAGTGAGGACCTCAGGGGCCCTGGAGGCCGGAGACGGGCAGCGATCGGAGCACGGGCACCCTGGCCCCCGAAACCAAGGGAGAGGGAAGAAGCAAAAGGTGGTGGCAAGTTCAGAGGATCTTCATTTTGTTAAACCCTCTGAAGCCTCCGAGAACATGCTCGGTTCTAAGACTGTTCTGCTCTGGGGTGCGGGAGGGGGTGTCATCTCGCCCAGTGATTTGGTCCCGAAGGGTAATGTGTGTTGGTGATGATGATGGTGATGATGGTGGTGATGATGGTGATGATGGTGATGATGGTGATGACGATGGTGGTGATGGTGATGATGGTGATGATGGTGATGATGGTGGTGAGGGTGATAGTGATGATGGTGGTGAGGGTGATGGTGATGATGGTGGTGATGATGGTGATGATGGTGATGACGATGGTGATGGTGGTGATGGTGATGGTGATGATGATGATGGTGATGGTGATGATGGTGATATTGGTGATGGTGATGATGGTGGTGGTTGTGGTGACGGTGATGATGGCGGTGATAGTGATGATGCTGGTGACAGTAATAATGGTGATGATGGTGGTGATGGTGATGATGGTGATGGTGATGGTGATGATGATGATGATGGTGATGATGGTGGTGATGGTGATGATGGTGAAGGTGGTGACGGTGATGGTGATGGTGACGATGCTGATGATGACGGTGATGATGGTGATGGTGATACTGGTGGTGATAGTGATGGTGATGGTGGTGATGATGATGATGATGGTGGTGGTTGTGGTGACAGTGATGATGGTGGTGATGGTGATGATGCTGGTGACAGTGATAATGGTGATGATGGTGATGATGATGGTGATGGTGATGATGGTGATATTGGTGATGATGGTGATGATGGTGATGATGGTGGTGATGGTGATGATGGTGGTGATGGTGATGATGGTGATGATGATGGTGATGGTGATGATGGTGATATTGGTGATGATGGTGATGATGGTGATGATGGTGGTGATGGTGATGATGGTGGTGAGGGTGATGGTGATGGTGGTGATGATGGTGATGATGGACGGGTTGGTGAGTGAAAATCAATTTTCCAAGAGTAAAGATGCCCCAACAACACTTCACAAACCCGACCCTCTCTGAGGGTCTCAAAAGCCCGCAGAAACCTTCCACCCTCTCCCGGCCCTGGGGGACGCTGGGTCGGCCACAGACCGTCTCCCCGCTGCCCCTCAGAGGGACTCGCACCCGCCTTGGCCAGCCCTGGGCTGCAGATTTCAAGCTGCCCATGAAAGCTGTGCCCCTGCTTCAGGAGACCCGTCTGCACCCCAGACAGCGCCGGGGGCTGCAGAGAAAGCACCGGCTCTGCCCCGGAGGAAATTCCGGGGTCTCCGAGGCGCATGGCCCGGGGTCCCTCCGTGCCACCACAGCCTCACTCCAGCCACGCCCTGTCCCTGCGCTCGGGGCAGGGAAATGTCTCTGCCCACCCCGGACACCCTGGGAGCGGCTGCAGGCTCCTCGGCGAACCCCCCGGGCCCTGCCCGAGCCCCGGCCCCGGCCCCCCAGGACCACGACGCGTCTGCGCTCACGGTGCCAGGCGACGCTTTAGCCAGCGGCCCAATGCCGAGGGCAAACGCAGTCTCCCGGGGGCGCGACCCCTGGCCCCTGGGCCTCTGGCCGCAGGACGAGGGCCAGGCGGAGGTGGCTCCACCCCGAGCCAGCCAAGTCCACAGCGGGGACTTCACACCATCAGGAAACGAATTTCAATTTCCTTCTGACCCAAAATTAATTTTCAGAAGAAATTCGCTTTATATCGCCACGTCTCATGCTGCGCTCCGACCCCGCCTCACCCCCCACCCCCACCCCCACCCCCACCCCCGTCCTCGCCGAGGCGCCGGGGACACCGCGTCTGCCCCGGCGACCACACCAGGACAGCGCTTCCCACTGGGAACCTCGCTGGCCTTGAGGCCAACACGTGGGAGGCAAGGACATCTGGTCAGTTGGCTGCCGAGGGGACACTCCCCCCACCCCCACCTCTTCCTCCAGGAATGCGAGGATCGGGGAAGCCTGGGGCCGGGCCAAGCATCTCAGAGAATCGTTGCAAAACGACACTGCTCGACTGGGGACAGTGCCTGGCTGGGGACAGCGCCCAGCTGGGGACAGCGCCCGGCTGGGGTCAGCGCCCGTCCGGTTGCTGTGAGTGTGGGTCCCGGAGGGCCGTGGTTCCGGGCCTGGGACCTCGCTGAGCCGTGCACAGGGACGGGAGGCCTTGCCAGCGGCAGGGACGCACATCTGCTTGGCCGGAGCCCAGCGACGTCCCATAAACGCTTGGCCCGGCCCCGCCCCGCCCCGGTGTCTCCTCACGCGGGGGACTGGGGCGTTAACGTGTGCTGAAGCCAGGACGAGACCTCGCTCAGGAGAAGCTGGACGCCCCTTGGACCTGGGGGGATGCAGGAAGGGTGCACAGACTTATGGGAGGGCCCAGAGAGGACGTCAGACGCCGTCCAGCCTCGGTGCCACCGCTGGGGAAACTGAGGCCCGGGAGGCGGCCCCACAGGAGGCCGGGGCAGGACTGGGAGCCAGACCTGCAGCTCCCAGCTCTGTGGCTTTGCCCTCGGGGTCAGTGCTGACGCAGCTCCCACCTCGTGTATCAGTGACCCCATGGGACCGGCCACTCAGCCCTGCTGACATTAAATCCCTATATTCTGAGACCGGCTGGTCCTGCTGGGGAGCGAGGCAGCGTCCCCCTGGCCCTGAGCGCTGGCCGTCACTGTCCCCTTCAGGGAACCTCGGAAAGAGCTTCTGGCCGAGCAGGGTGAGGGTGGGGAGGTGACGACTCTGCTGGCCCAGCGCACAGGCCCCTCTGGTCTCAGAATGGGGGCCGGAGAGGCAGTGGGATGGGGACCCCTGGGAGGAGGGGCGGAGCCCCGGCTGAGGCAGTGAGGCCAGCCGCTTTGGGCCCCGGGCCTGGCGACTGTCCCTGTGCGGGCAGTTCTCGGGTCGGGCCCCCTCGTGCCATGCTTCATTCCCCAGCCCGGAGGCCCGTGTCACCCGGCCTCCCCCCTACCTGTCTCTCTCACGCGTTCTGCCAAGATCGACTGTCCCTCCCGCAAACATGTCCCTGGCACCATCTCCTCTGCAGGTCGGCTCCATGGGGCGTGGCCAGGGCGGGGCCCAGGCCTCTCCCCAGCCAGGCTGGGCTGTGACCTCAGGCTCCTTCCTGACCCCAAACTCAGGGAGCTGTGAGCTGAGGCGGGCAGGGCCACGCCTTCCATCCTGGAGCCCTCCTGTCCAGCGTCCAGCGTGGTGCCGGGGCCTGGCCGCCCCTGGCCAGCCCCAGTGGCATTAATGCTGGAGCCGGGCTGGGGGGAGGGGAGGCAGGGGGAACTCGGCACTGGGGAGAGGTCCTTCAGTTCAGAATGAAAGGCTGGAACTCATGAGAAACCCAACCGGCCAAGTGCCACAGGCCAGGACCGTGCAAGGCTCCCTACTCCCCTCCCACCTTCAAAGGCCCAGGACAGCACCGGGTGTGACGAGGAGACAGAAAACACCAACCGGCCAGGACCCTGCTGCGGAATGACCCGGAAGGCCAGCCCCGTGCCCCCGGGACCCCTCTGTCTCTGGGTCCTGGTTCTGCTGGGAGGAGCAGCGGCAGGGACACGTAGCCCCCTCCGAGGACAAGACGCGGCCCGTCCCCACGTCCACACCCGAGCCTGGTGCTGCTTACGGAGCTGAGGGGACGACGTGCCCCTCGGTGGCCCTCAGAGAACGTCTCGAAGGACACGGAGCCAGCTACACCACGCGGGACGGTGCCATGCGCACAGACAGACAGACGGTGCGCACGGGCTAGTCCCGCTTCTGTTCTCAAGTTCACGGGCGGATCAGGGGAGGGGCCGGACAGACGGGCACGGCCCCGCCTTTCTCTCCGGGCAGAGTTAGGGGCTGGTTCGCTTGTCCTCACGCTGCAGAGGCGCCCAAGACGCACGGTGAGACGCCACCACCCCTTCCACGGGCCGGGCAAGCGAGCTCTGCGCCGGCATCGCCTGGAATCTGCCGATCCACCACCCCCAGGGCCCAGCGGAGAGAGGGGCGGCTCAGAGAGGTCGAGGGTCGCAGCCGAGGGGACCGGTCATACCGGAGGGCGGTCGAGGTTGTGCCGGGGCCGAGCAGGTACAGGCGGAAATCAGAATGCTTGCCCATTTGCACCGGTGCTGGAGGAGGCGGCGGGGGAGGACCCCCACGTCCAGCCCGGCGCCCCCACCCGGGTCTGCTGCCTGTCACCCCAAACAGAGATGCACCCTGACATCGGGCCTCTGCGCCTCCAGCCCAGCTCCTGGCCCCAGGTGCAGCCGGCCAGCCACGGGCCAGGCCTGGGGAGACGGCCGGGGCCGGGCCGGGCCGGGCCTGGGGAGACGGCCGGGGCCGGGCCGGGCCGGGCCTGCTATCCGAGGACAGGTTCCAGGTGGCTCACTGGGGCGGCCTGGCTCCGAGGGGACGTGTTCCCACCTGGTCCCCTCCCCACGAGCCCCCAGCCACAGGCAGGCTGAGCGGACGCCAAGCCTCCCAGCTCCCCCTCCCCCCTCACAAGCCAGAGCGCAGGCCCCAGACAAGGCTGGACGCGGCATGGACCCCCGGGGGGCCAGCGGGGACTGCTCTGCAGTCGGGGCCAGCTGGACGCCGCCACCGCGACCTGGGGTCGGGCTGTGCTGCTCGCTCTCGCGAAGCACCCACCCTCTCTGGTCCCAGCAGGCAGCTCTGCACCAAGGCGGCAGGAAGCAAGCTAGACAGAGACCCCCCCAGCTTCCTGCTCCCCCCGCCCCCGGCACGGGCTCGGAGACGGGGCGGGAGCAGGGCCCAGCGGCTCCGCTCGGCAGCAGCGCTGCCTCCCTCCCTGGCAGCCGCCTCGCCGATGTCATCGCAAAGCTGTTTATTTGCTAACACGACCCAGACTCCTCGGACCTCCAGACCCTCCGCGGGCCAGGACGGCTTCCCACCGACGCTCCCTCGCCCGCTCCCCGCCCGCCCGAACCCCCGGATGCACGCGCGGGAGCAGACGAGGCCCGCCCGCCCCGGCTACAGCGCGTCTGCTCTGTCCACACGGGTCCGTGGGCTTCCACGCTGCACGGCCGGGGGGCCCCGGGCCACCTCCCTGAGCTCCGTCTGGGGGAACATCCGTCCCCCGGGGTCCCATGGACCTGGCCGCGACCACGGACGGCAGGGCTGCCACCCCACTAATCACACCGCAGGGGCTCTCCCTGCGACTCTGTCCCCGCGTCTGGACTCAGTTGTCACGACTGGGGGTGCTCCTGGCATCAGGGGGTGGCTGGGGGTGCTGCTACATGGCCTGCAATGCCCAGGGAGGCCCCCGAATGCAGAATATCTGTGCTGAGGCTGAGCAGCCCCGCGAGGGGGCCCCCCACACCGCCGGGAGGGCTGGCGGGATGGTTCAGGGGCACGCTGCGTTGGGGTGCCCGGTGCCCAGCGCCCGCGGCCACGGCGTAGTTGAGGCTACTCTTCCCGTCTGCTCCTCCCCTGGGCCTCGGGGGTCAGAGTGAGGACACCGAGGCCCAGGAGAGGGACGTGCTGACCCAAGGCTGGACCTTGATCCCGGCCCCAGGGTCTCTGAGGACCCCGGGCCCGACGGAGCTCTGAGGATCTGGGCTTTCTGGGTGCTCCTTGGGGACTGGTGGTGCCCCCCGCAGCCCCGCCTCCTCCCACACCCCCAATGCCAGGTGGGCGGGGGTGGGAGCACAGAACCGGAGGCCAAGTGTCACCCCACAGGACACGGGGACCTGCTGGAGCAGCCCGACTGCTCAGCTGTCCCCAGCCCTGTCATGTTCAGGAGGCAGAGGAAATAATGTGTCACCGTGACTTGGTGGGGGATGGGCCCTGTGCCTCTGACGGGGACACCGTGGGCGGCTGTGCCGGTGGCAAGGCTGAGGCTGCGTTCCTGGCAGAAGCTTGGCCTGAGCCCCCCCGTCCCCCGTGTGCAGGCACCCGGTGTAGCCCGGGGAGGCCCAGCTTGGGTCACGGCCCTGATGGTTGTGGCAGGACCCCCTGGCCCCCACCCTCGGTGGCGACAGCGGTCCAGGGCGGTAAACAGACTTGCCCGAGGGCACGCGCGCTCCCCAGTCAGAGCCCCGGGCTCGTACCCTTGCAGCACACGGCTGCCACCCACGGCTCAGGGACAGCTGGCACTCACCAGGTGGCCGGCGGCTGTCACCAGCTTGTGGGTGGAGAAAGGGAAGGCTTCGTCGCTCAGATCCGCGTCCATCACCTCCTGGAGAATGGCTCGGCTGGGAGCGAAGAGAGTCAATCGGACAGTCAGTCGACAAACGCTCGCCAGGCACTCACGGAGGTGTGCCCTCGGAAGGCACTGGGGATGCGGCAGTGAGCAGGACAAGTCCCTGTCCCCGCAGGGCCGACACGGTGCTCAGGCTAGCGCACGCCTAGATGAACACGCAGCCACCGCACCGTCGGAGGAGGGAGCGCGGGGCAGACGTGGCAGGCACGCCCCGCGGTGCCCCACCCGCAGACTGGCCAGCTGCCGCCTGCCCGAGGGGGGTGCCCAGCCCGCACCTCCCGCACTCCCGGGCATCGTGACCCCCGGCCTCCCTCTGCATCCCCACCCACCTTCCTGACCCTGTTAATCCTCATTCGTCCTTCAGGGCTTGGTGCCCCTGTCACCTCCTCCAGGAAGCCCTCCCTGACTCCCCGAGTCTGGGCCAGGCGCCCCCACAGGGTCATACCCACAGTGACCCGGAGCTCCAAGCCAGCAGGGCCCCCGTCCTGCTATGCCTGCCCCAGAGAGGGCGCTCGGTAAACCGAGAACAGCCTGACTGCACTGCACGGCGAGCTCCCCATCGGCGGGACACGGCCCCCACTTCTGTCCCACAGGGGTCTCCAAGGTTGCTGGGGCTGCTGGGTGGCCACCCCCACCCCCACGGTTCCGGGAGCTGCCTGCCCACCCAGCCAGAGGTGCGTTGCATGCTACCATCACCTGAGATGCTTACAGGACCCCCTTCCCCCCAGGGCCCACGTGGTGCCAGCCCCCGAGAGCCCGGACCGTGTCCTCACAGGGCACGTCCTGTCTGCAGCCACAAGGACAGCTGGACACGGGCTCACCAGTGAACTCGCCACAGGGCCCAGGGTCCGAAGGGCTCGACGGAGCCAGGGGGTACCCAAGCTCTGGGGGTACCCCAGCTCTGGGCGCCAGTCCAGCCGCATCGAGTGGGCCAGGACGGAAAGACGCACACAGGGCTACTGAGCCCGGTCTGGGGACCGGGAGGCTGTCCCACCTCAAAGGCACCAGCCCATGGCGCTGGGCACCAGGCCGCCGGGCCAGAGTCCCAGATGCCAGTCCCGGCGACCCCACGTGCCCCGCCTAGCCTCAGGAACCCCGCCTGCCCCATGGGATCAGCGCTGCCGCCTTCCAGGGCCCCTTGGGGAGTGAGCCAGCGACATCCACTTCCCTGCCACGTCCGCCACCCACACGTGGCCACGTGGGTTGAATTTGCTGGAAAATGGAAAATTCAGGCATGCCAGCCACACCTCAAGGGCTCAGTGGCCACATACTGGCCCGCCCAATCACAAATGTTTCCAGAAAGTTCTAGCGAGATGCTTCCCACGTAACTCGGAAAGTTTAGCCCCGATGGGTGCCGGTGGGGACATTATTCACACAGGAAACTCTGGGTTATTTCTGAGAGAGAGGACGCTGGAGAAGTGAGAAAGCCCCGAGGGAGGGGGCCGTCACCCACATCACACCCGTGTCACCCGCGTCACCAGCGTCCCCGCGTCCGCCTGGGGCAGCTTATAATGAGGCAGGATGAGGCTGGCCTGTCCCCCGGGGCGCCCCTTGAACTGTCTGTCTGGCACCCTTCCCTCCCCTGCCCCCGCCCCGCCTCCCCCACACTAAAAATAGTCGTTCCCGCCAAGGTTGCCGTGGCAATGAAGCCCCAGGCTCCCGAGGGCCAGGCCTCCAGTTCAGGGGCCTGGACCCCGGCCCCATTCACCCCCATTCACCCCCATGCACCCCTGAGGTGCGCAGGGCGGGCTCACCCAGGCGGAAGTGGAGCCCACCCCTCAGCATCGGGGCCTCCCGAGCGATCACGGGGACCCAGCTTGTCACTCCCTCCTCAAAAGCCCTGCCTTGCCCACCCCCGAGGCCCCCCACAGCCCAGCGTCGAGACCCCGGCCAGGCCCAAGTCCACCGCGTCCCTCCTCTGCTCAGGCCCCTGGCCCAGAGGAGCAGCCTCTGACCCTCAGGCGGTCACCGCCGGGGTCCTCTGACCACGCTCCCCCTCCGGCCCTCCTCGGCCGCCTTCCTGCTATCCCGGGACATGCAGGCACCCCACCCCACCCCACCCCCCCGCCTCAGGGACTTCCCAGCTGCTGTCCCCACTGCCTGGAACACTGTCCCTGCAGAGAGCCCCAAGCCCAGGTCCCCCGTCTCCTCCAGGGCTTTGCCCGAACGTCCCCTTTACAGAAGTGGCTCCACAGGCAGCCGGAAACCCAGCACTTGGTTCTACGCATGCGTCCAGCACACACCACTGTGCATCCGTCCTGCGCCCCTGAGCGTGCCCACACACAACCACGGCGCGGCCCAGGGAGGGAGGTCAGCCCGGGTGCGCCCGGGCGCTTGGCTGCCGCTGTCCCCTCGCCAGGTGTGCTCAGGTGCGCCCAGGTGCGCCCAGGTGTGTCCAGGTGCACCCAGGTGCTTGGCTGCCACCGCCCCCTCGCCAGGTGCGCCCAGGTGCGCCCAGGTGCTTGGCTGCTGCCGCCCCCTCGCCAGGTGCTCCTGGGTATGCCCAGGTGTACCCAGGTACGCCCAGGTGCTTGGCCACCGCCCCCTCACCAGGCGCGTCCAGGTGCGCACAGGTGCTTGGCTGTCGCCGCCCCTCACCAGGTGCACCCAGGTGCGCCCAGGTGTGTCCAGGTGCACCCAGGTGCTTGGCTGCCACCGCCCCCTCACCAGGTGCACCCAGGTGCACCCAGGTGCGCCCAGGTGCTTGGCTGCCGCCGCCCCTCACCTGGCTGGGCCCTGGACGCTGATCAAGCCCAGGGCCTCCGAGCTGTCGATGAGCTGGCACCGGAAGCGTCCGTCCTGCAGCGCGGTGAGGATGTGGCACCAGTTGTGCTGGGCCGCAGCGCCGCCCACGGCCAGGTAGTAGCCGTCCCCTGGGGGAGAAGCGCCAGACATAGAGCCACCGGGGGTGGCACGGGGAGGCGGCTGCAAGCGTGGCCTGTGGCCTCGGGGCTGAGAGGACAAAGGCTGCTCCTTGAGAGTGACCGGCAGAGCACAGGGAGACGCAGGGGCGTGCAGGGACTGTGGCTGACATGGACAGGTGACCCGATTCACGAGGGAGCCCCTCCTTCTGGCTCCACCCTCCCCCATCCAGTGCCCAGGCCAGAGCCTGTCCCCGGGGGCCCTGACTGAGTCCCACGGAGGACGCAGCTGAGTGTCCAGCAGCACAGAGCCGGGCCCAGAGCTGGGGCCGCCACATTTTCTGACGGTGACCCTTCCCCTGCATGGCACAGAGAGCTTTAGGGGACACCTATCCCCGCTGCTAAGCCGGTCTCTGAGGGGAGGGAGAAAGACACGGCCTCTCGCCCCCTGTGGATCTCAGCCAGCCTCCCTCCCCAGGGGAGGGTCACGGGGCTGGAGAGCAGACTACCCCTGTATGAACCCAGGGCAGGGTCGGAGGAGGGTGAGGTGGCAGGAGACAGATCTGGCTCAGGGTGGCAGCCAGGGCCATGAGGAGCGGGCACTGAGCTCCCGGGCACGGGGGGCGTGCAAGCAGGAGTGGACGGACTGCCTGGGGCCGGCTAGATGGCGGCGTGGGCACCAGGCTGGGCATCTTCTGAGCATGTGCCCGGCTGAGGGTGGGCAGAACGTGGGAGCTCCTGGTGGGCAGGAGGGGGCGGCCTCCTGCTGGTGGGGGGCGGGGCGCGACCTTGGCCTTGGCTCTCTCTGTTCTGGGCGGGAGAGCTGCGCACGCCCACACGGTGAGGCAGGTTCAAAGACAGAACCAGCGAGAACTCCGAGCCCAGCCTCACGTTCAGCCCGAAACGGGCCTACGGTGCCTGGGCCCGGCCGCGGCGGGCACCAGGTGATCGCAGAGGGGCGGGCGCTCGGCCGCACATCCCCATCCCTCCCGCACCGGACGCCTGTGGTCGCCGGGGCCCCCCTCACCTTCAAAGGCGGGGGCCAGCGGGGAGGCCGGCACCCCGGGGGCCAGGCGGCTGACGGTCAGGTCGCTCTCCGTGCCCCCTCGGTGGTTCAGCATGCAGGTGTACACCGTCGACCCTGGGGGGGGGGCAGACGGGTCTGTGCTGGAAGCCCCTCATCTCAGCAACGCCACCGCGACTGGCGGGGTGTGGGCGGTGACCCCACACGCCACCCCGGGGGGAGGGGAAGCTTCTTCCTCCTTTGACTCTCCCCACCCCCACCCACCCGCCACCACCACCCCGAAAAAGCTTTCATGGGCAGGATTCACACCCCCATGCAGCCCGGGGCTCCCGGCCCCCCGCCCCGCCCCGCCTGGCAGAGCTCCACAAACGGAGCATGTGAGGGGTGCTGGGCGGGCGGGGGAGGGGCTGGGGGAGGCACGGAGGAGAAGGTGGACGGAGGGGACGGTGGCAGGTGGGCAGAAGGGAGAGCGGACGGAGGGGGATTAGCCGGATGGAGAAGCAGGTGCAGGAAGGAGGGGCTGCCGGGCAGGTGGTGGGCGGGGGCGCTGGGCCCACGGGAAGGTTGATGGCGGTGAGCAGGAGGTGCTCTGGAAGTGGCTGGATGGATGGTGTTAGGGGTTGAACTGTGCCCCCCCCAAAGGCGTGTGTTGAGCCCTGCCCCCCAGCATCTGTGAACGTGGCCGTGTTTGGGAACAGGGCTGTGTAGACGCAGTCGTGTTAGGATGAGGTCCTGGGCTGGGCCCTGACTGCCTACGCCTGGTGTCCCTGTAAGGAGGGGGAGCTGCGAGGAGAGCACGTGTGACCACAGCAGCGGGGACCGGTGTGACATGAGAGGATGGCCACCGCGGGCCGATGCCATCGTCGGGAGCTGGGAGCGGCAGAAGCATTGTGCTCCCCAAAGTCAGGAGCACCGTGTCCCCAGCGACACTCTGCTTGTGGACGTTCGGCCTCCGGGACTGTGAGACGATCACTCGGGGTGTTACAGCCACCCCAGGGAACGGGCACAGATGGGGCCGGGTGCGTTTCGGGGGCTGGACGGGCGGGAGAGGTGATGGGTGGGTGGGCAGGAAAGAGGTGACTATCCCACAGGTGGCATGGGACAGACTTACACTAAAAAGACTAGCCATTCTTTATCTGAAATTCTAATTTAACTGAGCATCCTGGCCTTTTTTAAATCCCAGAAACGCTATTTGGGGAGAGGGCTCCCGTGCAGTGTCGGGGGGGAGCTCCCCAGTCCCAGGGAACGTTTACTGAGGGCCTGGTGCCCCGAGAGCTTTCTGGAACAAAGTTGAAGGGAAGAAAGAGAGGGAGACGGAAAGAGGGAGAGAGGAGGGAGGAGGAAGGGTGTGCACACCCCGGGCCTGGGCTTGGGGGTGAGGGCAGAGGGATCTGGAACCAGGGGGCCCAGGGCCGGACCGAGGGGCAGAGCCACGTGCTGAGGAGCCCAGAGGGGACAGGTCAGCTCGCCCCCATGGCGCTCTGCTTGGCACTGAGCACGGGGAGAGGCCGGGGGTGGGGAGGATGTCCCAGCCCAGGTCGCATACCTGGGGGGCGGCTGACGTCGGCGGAGAACAGCCAGTCGGCGGCCTTCCTCGCGTCCAAGCCCACCAGATAGAACTTGCCAAAGTAGGACATGTCGAACACGGCGGCAGCGCCTCTGCAGGCCAGGCACTCCCGCTTGATCTGGAAGGTTCCGGGGGGGCGGGTGTCACAGCGGCTCTGAGGCGTGTCTCCCTGCCACCACCAGGCCCTGGGGCTCTCTGAGCCCGCCCGCTCTGAGCCTCCCTCCCGCCCCTCCTGCTCGGAATTGCCATGACATTATCCTCAAGCACAGGGACCGTCCCAAGGCGGATCATACGTCGTAAAACAGAACTGGACACATTCGAAGCGGCTCAGGTCCTACAGAACGTGTCACGTGAGCACAATGGGATTGAATCAGCAAACCTGGAAAATTCACAGACACGTGACATGGAACAAACACGCTCCTCACGGATCAGAAGGATCACAAGGGGGATTGAAACACGCCGACGGCAGAGAAGACGCTCTCCAGGCAGCCACCTGACTTTCCACAGGAAAGAAAAAACGAAACCCAAAGCCAGCAGAAGAAAAAGCAAGACTGAACGTTAGTAAACAAAATAGAGACTAGAAAGAGAAGAGAGATCGGCAGAAGCAAAGTCGGTCACCCGCTAGCTAGACCGACAAAGAAAGAAGAGAGAAGACTGAGAAAAAGAGGGGGCACCGCCATTCACCCCCAGCAATGGCGACAAGGAAAACCGTGGGCAACAAATCAGACG
Source organism: Macroglossus sobrinus (assembly GCA_004027375.1). Lineage (NCBI taxonomy): Eukaryota > Metazoa > Chordata > Mammalia > Chiroptera > Pteropodidae > Macroglossus > Macroglossus sobrinus. The sequence continues at coordinate 6,327 of PVKZ01006397.1, read as the reverse complement.
CCACATGGACACGTTCCTAGAAAGACGGATTGCCGAAAGTGACTGATGAAGAAAGAGAAAATCTGAAGAGATTTATAACAGACAGACAGACAGACAGACAGACAAAAAGATCGAACTGGCCGTTTGAGGCTCCCCACGGAGAAAAACCCAGGCCCAGAGGGCTACCCTGGAGAATTTTACCAAACATGAGAGAATTCATCCCGATTCTTCACGACGCTTTTGAAAAAGGGAAGCGTAAGAAACGCCTCCTCACTCATTCCACGGGGCCAGCGTGACCCCCCGGGGTCCATTCCGGACAAAGACGCTATGGACCAGTAGACCTCAGGAGTGTGAACACTCACACGCCCCCAACAAACGCCATGTTCAACAACGTGCTAAAAGGATCACACGCCACCATCGCGTGGCCTTTGCCCCTGGAACGAGGGGTGGTTGCTTGGTGAACACCCCGGAGTCCGTTGCCCTAATGCACCCTCTTATCAGAACAAAGGATGAAATGGTCACCACCTTCGATGCAGGAAACGTGTTTGGGGAAGAAAAAATAAATAAATCCAGCACCTGTTCGCGATAAAAACGCGAGTCCGCGAGGAACAGGAGGGGGATCCGTCGACCTGATGAAGGGCGCGCACGAAAACCCCACAGCCGGCACCGTACGGAGCGGGGAGAGACTGAGTGTCACCCCCGCCAAGCTCCGGGGCACGACGGAGCCGTCCGCTCTGCTATGTTCTACTCGGCGTGTGCCCGAGTCCTGCCCAGGGCCACGGAGGAGGCATGCACGGCGTCAGACGGGAGCAGAAGGAATAGAACCACCTCTAGGTGCAGAGGATGGGGCTCCTTCTGGGGGGGGCAGGGGAGGACGAACACGGTTTACGACCCAGCCGTGATGCGCATCTCTGTGGCTACGGATCGCACGCCCGAAACGGAGGGGTGGCGTGTGAATTATCTCTCAAACAACGGATGCTTTTTTTTTTAGAAAAATAACAGAATTTTCCTTCCCGCCTCAGCGTAGGCAGACGCCCGGCCGCGTGTGCAGGGTCGTGTGCAGGGTCTCCTCGTGTCCGCCCCCTTCCTGCTGCCCCTTCTTCTGCCCCTCGGGCCCACGCGGCCTTCGCGCTCAACCTGCCCCCAAGGGCGGGGCAGAGAAGCCGACCTCGCGACAGGAAGCCGCCCGCACTGAGCACACACGCGTCGGGGACACGTGTCATCGTCCCCTTCTGGCCACGGCGCGTCGGCCGCCGGCCCACGAGGTGACGGCTCGCCGCCACCTCACACCCGGGGGCGGGCAGACGACGGACACAGGCAGAGTCACTCGCTGGGCCGCGGCTGTCTGGCCGTGCGCCACCCGGGGCGGGAACCGAGCGAGTCCGTTCCCGGCTCCGCGCTCGGAGGTGGCACACGGGGTGGACCGCGGGAGGGGTGGGGACAGGGTTCACACCAGGGACGGGGGCCAGCACCATGGATGGGGCTCCCCACTGGGCCGTGGAGGGCAGGGGGTGTCACCAAGCAGCCCCCACCAGGTCTGCACAGGCCAGCGCCACCCCCACACACACACAGCGCCCTTTGTGGGGTGCCCACCGTGGGCGGGCACGGCGGCACCTCCGTGCGGGCGGCTGGGTGTGACCAACACCCGAAGCACGCTCGGGAGCCGACTCTCGCCTGCCAGGCCCAGGAAGCCGCCCACGCGGACAACGCGTGTGGGTTTCGCGCTCGCTGGATGTGGGCGCGTGTTCGCGGGGCCGGCACCCCCTCCGCGCTCCCTCGTCCTCACGGGCCGGAACGCCCCGAAGCTGCAGGTGCGGGGGCGCCAGACGGAGCCCCGTCGCTCCCCCGGGAGGCGGCCCGGGCCCCCCACGCTCTAGGCACACCCCCCAAGGCCTTTCACGGGGCTTCGCCGCCAGAGCCGGCCTGGGGCGAAGCGTGTGGTAACAGCTCCTGCCCTTGGGGACGGGCTACAGAATTGTCAGGCCTGGTGCCAAATGAGACCGAGCGCCTTGCTCACAAGCACTGCGAGCTTCAGGGTGTGACAGGAGCGTGTCAGACCCAGCCCGGGTCAGACCCAGCCCGGGGCACTGCCGAGCGAGGCGCCGTGTGTCTGTGTGGGCGGCAGGCCCAGCAGGAGGGCTGTGCTGTCCGCCTCCGGGTCCCCACGAGGGACCCCCTTCAAGGATGCCCCCCAGGCCGCCGGGGCTCCGGGGACCCCCGGGCTCCAGCCTGGACTCGACTCCCGCACAGATAGGGGGTGGGGCATCCCTCTGCCTCCCCGTCCGGCCACGGGTACACACACAGCAATGCTCCACCCGACAGTCGCCTTACAAAGGACAGAGAAGCTGGCACCGTGCTTTCTGCACGAGCTGCCTGTGAGAACACCTTGTGTGGCGCACACTTGGGGGGAAGGCCTGGCCCCCAAGACTTCATCACCTCCACCCCCCACAGCAGGAGAGGGGAGCCGGGCGCTCGGGCGAGGGGGGCAGGGAGCGGCTGGGAGCCCCGTCCGACCAGCGCCCCCTCCCCGCCCACTTCCGGATGAGAGGGACGGCGAGGAGACCCCAGACCACGGCCCGTCCCCCAGCCAGGTCTGCCTGCCTGCCCCCCGGCTCTGGAGGGGCGGCAGAGGGGGCGCCGCGCTGGGCGGGGGCAGGGGGCGGAGGGGGCCACTGACCACATCCTGGTGGGGCGGGAAGTCGAAGGTGTGGTCGTCCGCCAGCAGCCTGCCGTAGGCGTGGTCCTGGTGTGCCGGGTTCCCGTACGCCCCGTAGTAGTCGTAAGGGAGGACCTGGGGGAGGGGGCGCCAGCGTCACGGCCACCGGTCCTCCCCCCCCTCCATTCCTCCCACCGCCCCCCCCAGGCATGGCTCCGCGGGCCCTGAGCGGGTCCCAGGGGAGACGGAGATGGCAAGACGGGTCGGGCCCGGCCCTCCCAAGCTCCCCGCAGCCCGGGCGTGCCACGGACGCAGGGGGGGGATGGAGGGGGGGTTTGGGCACTCCGTGAAGTCACACGAACGGTCCCCGTGGCGGTGGGGGGTCTGCGAGCCGATGGGCTGAGGATGGGGAAGGAACTGGGTGCCCTTGACGTGTGGGGAGACGGCGGGGGAGGGGGCCGGGGCCGCTGTCACGTTTTCAACTCGGCATCAAGCGGGACAAGGCCCGGGCCAGGCTGGCTGGAAGCAGGTGACGGATGGGAGGCCCCCGAGGCTGCTGCTGCCACAGTGCCCCGGGCCCAGGCCCTGCTCTGAGCGCCCCCTCGGACGAGGAAGCCGGGGCACAGAGACAAGGAGTGTGGCCCAGGCCGCAGGCGAGGGCCTGGTGGGCCCCGGCGTGAACCCGGGCGGCAGGTGCGCCCCACGGGCTGGGTCCTCGGCCGCCGCTCACCTGAGCTTCTCCCGGCCCTGCCGGCCGCGCTCAGAGACGCCCACAGCCCCACAGCGGCGTGGCACCCCCCCACCCCCCGCTCCCGACCGGCCGGCACCCCTGGGAGCGTGTGGGCCGCCTGTCTGCTCACACCTCCCCTCCGTCTCCTTGTGTCCCCCCCACCCCGCCTCCTGCTTCTCACAGGGGAGAGCAGAGAGGGGTTCAGGCCGGGCCAGGCCACGCCGCTCCCCAGCACCCACTCAAGCCCCGGCCCCTGGGGCCCCTTCGCGGAAGCCTCTGAGGGGCTCGTCTCCCTGCCCCGACTGGGTGCGGCCACCCATGGGCCCCCGTGGCCCCGGAGGGCCATCCCGCTGGGTGTCGGGGACTCGGCGCCACCCAGCCACCCAGCGTCCTGGACTCCCGAGCTGGGTCCCAGGCAGCTGTGCCAGGCCTGACCGCCTTGGGGCCTGCTGAGTCCCCAGTGCCCCTCCCGTCTTTCCATGCCCGGGTTTCTGGGAAGAGAAACTTCCAGAAACAGAGCCGGCCAGGACGCAGTGGGCTCTGCCCTCCCTGCCTGCCGGGGCCCCCCAGCCTCTCAGCCTCGAGGGGACAGCTGCTCCACCGGATGGTCTCGGGGAGCCCCGCCTCCTCCATCCTCCCGGGGGACCCTCGTCCAGCGGGGTGCACCTCAGGGAGGCTCTGGGCTCCCGCACTGGGCGTGGGTCCCCACAGGCCCGCAGCAGAGGGGACGATGGCCGCTCGGGAGCCCTGGCTCCCATCTCCCCTGACAACGGCCTGGAACGCGCCTCGGGACGTGGGTTGCTATGGAGATGGAGGATGGGCTGGCTGGAAGGGGACTGGCAAATATAGCGACAGGAGAGAGATTCTCATTTGTACAAACGAGGATCTCACACTCCCCCGTGCTTGGGCTTAAAGCTTCACGTCACCCGCTCCCGAGGTGCAGGAGGGTGGTTCTGAGTCTCCTCTCCGAAGGCCGGGGCCCCTGGGAGGAAACTGGGGGTGCCAGGGACCCCCCCCAGGAGGACACCCAGAGACCAGGATGCTGCTGTGAGGTCCCGACTCACAGACGAACACACGGGACGCGTGATTCCGTGCACACCCTCCCACTCACACACACGCACAGTTGCAGTTGCCAAAAATACACGCGCAAAGCCATGAGGAGATGCTCTAATTTCTCCTGCGCACGGGGGGGTGGGGGGGACGCGTAGGGCGCCAAATGCTCCCCGGGGGCCCACTGGGACGGTGGAAGGCCCGGCCTCCCTGTGGGCGGCAAGTGACACCCGTGTGGACGTTTGCAGAGGGGGCGCCGAGCGCTCCCAGGCAGGACGGGCCTGGCTTCCCCATATGCAGGGTGACCCCCACCCCGCCCCCCACCCTGCCCCCCACCCCGCCGCAGGGCAGGTCGGCTCCACATGCCCTGACGACAGCAGGGGGCGCAGCGCCTGGGGCGGGCGATGGTGAGGGGGACCCGGAGGTGGAGGCGGGTGGTGGGCGTGGGGGGCACTCACCGGAGCCGGACCTTCGGGGGTGAACCACCCCGGCCGCTCCCAGCCGTGCCGCTCCTGGAACACGCAGCCCCGTGCGAGGAGCTCCTGGGTGTGGGGCGGACAGACACGCTGCAGGCCGGGCCGGGCCGGGCCCCCCGTGCAGGGCAGAGGGCAACTGACCCGCCTCCTTACACCCGAGGGAGCAGAGGGCAAAGGGGCGCTGGAGCTCAGAACCAGGGCCCAAGGCCAGGCTCCCACCCCGGGGCCCCCACCCCCATCCAAGAATGCCGTCTGCACAACTACCTCCTGGCAAGGACCCAGTTGTTTATGTGGGAGCCCGAACCCCAGTGCGGCCCGTGAGGAGGGCACCGGGATGAACGGGGTCCCAAGGGTGGGGCCCGGATCCCGCAGGGAGAGGAGACGGGGGGCGGGGGGCTCTCTGCCACCACGTGCAGACGGGGCGTAGGGGTGGTCTCAGCCCCGACGGGCCCTCGCTGGATCCGTCACCAGCCCGACCCCCAGCCTCCAGAACCGTGGGGGAGGAATGCGGCTGAAGCCCCCCCACCCAGTCTGTGGCATTTGGTGACACGGCCCGAGCTGACCCTTGCCCCGGGGGACCCGGCAGGCCCGCCCGTAGGCGCACCGTACGCCCGGGCACATGCACACAGCATCCGAGAGCTGGCCGGGCCGGGCAGGCGAGGGGCGGGCACTGCACGGCCCCCCGGGCGTCCCCCCGCTCGGAAGCCCTGCTGCCCGCGTGGGGAAGGGCCCAGCGCCCGACTCGGGGCGCGGTCAGAGCCCCTCGGGGCGGCACCTCGTGCAGCGGGCCGGTCCTCATGCCGCGGCCGGCCAGGGGCTCGTCGTGCGGGAACACCACGGCGTAGTTCTTGGCGTAGGCCTCGTGGCTGCGCTCGCGGACCCAGCGTGCGTGGCCCGTGAGCGAGCCGTGGAAGCGCCTGGCACGGACGGAGGGGCCGGTCACGTCCCAGGGGAGGACGTGACCTGCGCAAAGCGGGGCCCTCGCCCCTGCCACCCTGCTCCTCCCTGCGGCTCGGGCACCCCGCCCCGCTCTCCACCTCCCCAGCCCCGGTGAGCTCAGCCTCCCCCCCTGCAGGCCCCCCAAATGCACGGTGCCCTGCTCCAGCTGCAGGGCTGGGGTCAGACGCCTGCCCCACTCCCCGAGCCGAAAGCCCTGGAGACTGTGCGGCACTGCCCCCTGCTGGCAGCCCTCCTCCCTGTTCCTCGCTGCCGCCTCTTCCGAGAAGCCCTCTGAATTTCAGGGGAGGCTCCTTCTCAAATAGCCCTGGCCACTCACCCCACCCACCCGATGCCAGGGCGGCTGGCCAGCAGACACCGCCCCCCGCCTGTGAGTCCGGGGCCTACCCACCCGATGTCCCCTACTCACCCGATGTCCCCTACTCACCCGATGTCCCCTACCCACCCGATGTCCCCTTCCCACCCGATGTCACCTACTC